>JAPYYS010001407.1:0-32031 GCA_030522525.1 Campopleginae sp. 14b
GTACGTTCCATCGAGCTATTTTATCCGAACACGACATCGTCAGCAGTCTTTGGCCCTGCAAATTGAAAGAAAAAAAAAAGGAAAAAAAAGGAAAAAAAAGGAAAAAAAAAAAAAAAAAAAAAACATATCTTAATGAAGACGGTACGATAAACGATCGACGACGGCCAAGCAAAGGGTTTTCATGGTTTTTTTTGTTCCGTCATCATTAAGTTATGTTTTTTTTTTTTTTTTTTTTCCTTTTTTTCCTTTTTTTTCCTTTTTTTTTTCTTTCAATTTGCAGGGCCAAAGACTGCTGACGATGTCGTGTTCGGATAAAATAGCTCGATGGAACGTACTAGGTGTGCAAGGCGCACTCCTCAGCCACTTCATCGAGCCTATTTACTTCCACAGCATCGTTCTCGGCAGCCTGTTAAACCCGAGTCACATGTATCGCGCGGTCTGCGGACGCATTGAGAATACCATTCAGGGCTTACCACCCCCGTACAGGCTCAACAAGCCTCTCATGAGTCTCATAACATCCTCCGAAGTCAGACAACCTGGCAAAGCACCGAATTACAGTGTCAATTGGACCACAGGCTCGTACAACTAATTATATTCAACTTTTAATTTCATTTCGCGTGACGCCAAACTTCTTTTTTCTTTACCTTAAATTTGGCAAGGCCATGGGAATAAGAAAGAAGAAATTCCATTACGTATACGAGTACATTTTAATACAAACACCCCCCAAACTTTCCTCTTTTTTTTGTTTTTTTTTTTTTTATCCCGTTTGAGCCGAGATACGCGATTCGATACAACTCTTTCTTTTCTTTTCTCTCTCTTCTTTGTAGGCCAAAACGAAGCCGAGGTCATTAATTGTACAACTGGCAAGGACGAGCTCGGCAAACCTTCGAGAATCTCGAAACAAGGACTCTTTCGAATGTTTTATAATCTTCTCGGTCGCATCAGCACCATCGACGATGCCGATAGAAATCAATGCCGACATTATCTCGATGCCAAATTGTCCGTACAAGATTATTCGGTAAACGCTCATTCATCTTTGTCTCGAGTTGCTCTTATTTTCCATTGCTCTTTCATTTATATATTAACTATTTGCGATAGCACGCGAAACGCCAACTGAAGGATGCCTTTGTTCGCGCGGAATTGGGCAGTTGGGTGAAGAAACCGATCGAACAGGACATGTTCGAGGTCGACATCTGACTAGTTGACGGAGAATCATCATCATCATCATCATCTCCGAAAGCTACGACGATGGAGAAGACGAAATCGCGGTCATCGGTGTACGTAGTTCCTAGCGCAAAATAGATCGATCGTCCGGTGTGTCATAACGCGGCAGAATTTGGCATCAGTAAAGCATAAATCGTAGGGATCTCATCCGCGATAAATTTTTCCGTTACGATCGAAATTGAGCCTCGAAGAGCTCGTACCAAAATGTAGCACACACTTGGAGGACGGCTGAGAGAGCGAGAGAGAGAGAGAGAGAGAGAGAGAGAGCGAGCGAGAGCTTCGAGATGTAACGAGTACTAGAGTATTACGTCGGTTGAAACGACATCATAGACTGGTAGGGTGATAAGCAACAAACTAAAAGACACGAAGAGAAAGCCCCTCACGGACACAAAGACCCTCACACGCGTATTGATTAATTGCATAATATCGATAGATAATATAGACACGAGTCTTGTGTATTTCGAATTTTAATCGTAGTTAAATTCGACGAGGAACGCGTAGCGGCCTTAGGAATTTGACCTTATCATTTTTGGACGGTTTTGCGTACGGAAATTTTACGCGACGAAAGGAAACTCTTAAACGCGCGCGCGCGCGCGCGCGATTAAGCACATATCCCTCCTCTTTCCTTTTTTCTCGTTGAACCATTCTTTAACGAGTCGGGGGCGCCAATTTTGTTTTTCCAACGTCATCGGCATCGAGACGCGGCTAATTCAAACGTAAAAGAACGGAAAACAAAAATTCTCCAACCACCTGAGACGCGGAAAGAATCTGCTGCCAGCGCGAAAGCGTTCTCGCATCCCTTTGTCTAGGCAAAAAATCCATATTACTACCCCCCCCCCTCCTGCCCTTACTCGCCGCCGGGTGCCACTCCACACACACACACACACACACACTCGGTTGCGCCACCATCTCCTTTTTTCTTCATCTTTTTTTCTTACCGTTTCGCTGAGCAGAAGGGAAACGTTGACCGGAGTCAAAATATCCGCCGCCCCGTCCCCATCCCTCCCTCTCGAAGGCTGTGACCGTAAAAACCGATCGAGAAGAACGAAAAGCGTTCGCTCGGACCGGAGAATACAGACATCGTTGACCGTCGCCGACGGCTGAGACGCAGGAGCGAAACAAACAAAAACAAACAAACAAACAAACAAAACGTTTGAAAACCGCGCGTGCCATCTTTTTCGCCGGTGGTGGTGGCGCTGACGACGATAACGAAACGGTGACACTCTTTTCACCTCTCAGCCTTTGAATTAGTGGAAACTCACCATTGGCGAAGAGAGATTGCACGCGAATCGATCCGATTAGTATTTTTATTGTTAAGTTCGATAGAGCGACCAAGTTTTTTAGGTGCGTATGGAACGTTTTAGGAACGAATCTGCAAACGATACCGCGAACGAAAGTTGATTAGATTCATTAATACCTGTAGATATTATTACATATGTATATAAGTTGATGAATAAATAAATAAATAAATACATAGGTATTTATGGATTTGGCAATGTCAATGCATATATACTTATTTATTTATTCATTTGTTTATACGATAATGCATAATTTCTATACATAATTTATGGACATGATAGTGAACCGCTTCGAGACTCCTGAGATCATTGCCTCACTATGTCAGTATTTTTCATTAATGCGATTCTGCCGTAGTGACACACTGCCCGATGCCGTTCCACTTTTGCGAAACGGGTCTCGACGGCTTATCCGAACCGTACACTTCCGACATTGTGCAACAATTCAACAGCGATAAACAAACAAACAATTATATCCTCACAACTAGGACGAGACACTTTTCAAGTATGGAGCAGCCAACGAATTATCAAACTAAATAATTCACAGCATGCTCACTGCACCAAAAATAATTAATCCAAAGATTTTAGCCGCACGGCTGTTTTCTTCCAAATGGGCTACGAATACTTATTAATCGCCAAATCCGCGCGACTACTTATTTCATTGACCAAAACGGAGGATGAAGAAAAAAACAACGGCGCACGTTGTTTTCCCGTTAATTCTCGGTTTCCTTGTTTTTTTTTCTTTTTTTTTTCCATTCGCGTACTCGATAAGTTGCGTTTCCGTGCCAATTTTCGTAGGCTAGCGAAAACAAAAAGTGACAAAACTCAAAAAAATCATGCGAGTGAAAAAAAAAAAGAATAATTGCTCATCATCGGTCCCGAGTTTTCAATTCCGTTCGAATGTATATACATATATATATATATATATATATATATTTATTATTGTTCTTTTTCCTTCGAGATGAATCCGCGCGAGTATTAAATATAAACGGGTAAAACGCTGCTAAGCGGTGCAAACGTTTCACAACGGGCTCGCGCATCATTGAAAAGCGAGTCGGACGAGTCTAGATATGCTTCCTTCCCAAAAATGTATAAACGAATCAGGAAACGTCCTTCGCCCTTGAATCTCATGCTCGGTCGACTCTCGGAACGCGACCGGTGACTAAAAATTATTAGAAAAAAAAAAAAGGATTCAAGTATTATTAGGACGGAAGCAGAGACAATTTGAGTGAGAGAGAGAGAGAGAGAGAGACGAAAGAAAGGAATCCGATTTTCTATAGTATTCGATTCCGCGATATATCATTACTGTCCCGTATATTAAACGGAGATATTTATAACGCACCGGCGCAACTTGCATGACAATTATTGTCGCAGGCCACAAACACACACAAACTCACACACATACACACATAGATCCGAATAAGGAGAGATACAGCGAATGAAGAAGATTGAGTTGTTTGGGTACTAGGTCGTTAGTTGGACTCGACTTGGTGCTAAAATCATGCGAGAATCAACTTTTTAAATCAAATCATGTTGTTGTTGTTGTTTTTTTTCTTTCTTTCTTTTCCCGCCTTATTCGTAACGAATGAAATGTCGGGGTTGGAAAAAGAGAGCATTATGATCGAAAGGCGTTTGAGGAATGGCGAAAGGATTGAATGAATAAGAATTATACAATATCAGTAAACTCTTGAATGATGATTCAAGCAATCGTACATCGACTAATTAAAAGTAGACAGTTTTTAAAGTTTAAGCTTGAATAGTGCCTCTAGTTATACATTCTACTGGGAAGTTATCTAGTCCGCTCTCAATTACCAATTAAATTTTGTTCAATAGTGAACAAACAAACAGACAAGTAACAACAAGATAAACAAGCAAACAAATTAAACTCGTAATTTGATTCTCCAAAATAAAGATTTGAAAAAATTCAATTGATCCCCGTTTCCGAGAGTCATTTAAACCCCTATTTCCCTCGCACGCGGACGATCCAACGGATTATGGCACAATAAATAATCGAGCTTCGACGATTGCGGGAAATGAAAAGAGAGCAAGCAGCGTAATGAAGGTTTATGATGTGTTTTTTTTTGTTTTTTTTTTTCAATCGTTCGTTTCGGTGGCTCCCGATCGAAATACATTTCTTCGGTTCTGTGTACATTAATATGCTTCTATAACAATCTGCGTTATTCGTGTCTCCAGTGTTTTCTCTGTTTTTATCAACGTCGGCAAACGGCGAGACTCTTTCATACTTAATAATAATACTCGGCTTAATTCTATCTGTGATATGTATCGATTGTTTTCATACCCCCCCCCCCCATGATTTTCGTACGCCAATAAACGCGTGCACGTATTTTCTCCTTTTCTCTATAGTCTTTTAGTGTATTTCGGTGTATTTCTCTATTGGATATTGAATCGGCGGCAACAAGGCGTGTGGAAAATAAATGCAATGTTACGACGTCGTGCGGTCAATGCAGCGGGAAAGTAGCGCGGCGGCCAAGCATCATAGCCAAAATCATCAAATGCTCGGCCCAAATATCAAGCATCCGATAAGGCAAAAAGGTCCCGATCATTAACCATTTTTCACCCTCTTTTCCTAACCTTTTTATTTGTACTAATGTTTAATGATTAACCTATCGTGCCAATCGACTCTATAATATCAAGCGTGTGTGCGCTATGAAACACTCCTTTACGAGCAGATAAGCCAGATTTAACGTTTCGGCATTAATCGAAGAAATGATAGAGAACAGAAACAACAACGAAAAACAAATTATAGCTAAACAATTGAAAAGAGAAAAAAATTGTTTTTATCGGGTTATTGGCGATAACGATGATTATTAACAAATCACAACGATTCAAGTTTTAGACGCCTCGAAAATACAATTTTCATTGTACTCGATAAATATATAGTATATTTAATGTCAATTAAAATAATAATAATATAATTCGATCCAATAATATCAACTTGACAACTCTTCAAATAACATATATATATATATATATATATATCGTACATGGTTAGACTGTCGTTAACGTTCTTGTGCCTTGGATTATCGAAAAATTGCTGTTTTCATTATCGAAACATCTTGGAGATGGTTATTGAAAGCAAAATACGCCGCAACGAAGGTATACAGCGGGCTTTGTAAGTAGGTGGAGCAGGACAATGCTTTTACGTAATACAACGACGACGTTTCATACTTTTCTTGGTTTTTTTGTTTTTCATACAACAACAGTGAAACCATACGATATCGCTATTCGATATTTCCTAAATTTGCCTATCATCAGATATATTCTCTTTTTTTTTTCATATTGTTTACTTATCGTTAACAAACGCGTCCAGCGAAAAAAACGATTTTTATACGCTCGTCGGTGCTAACGACTCGCCTCAATTTTTCTCGATATATTTACATACAGAATGCATCGTTCTTGCCCTTTGATCGATTAGATCCAACAATTGGTATCGTTCGTTTTATACGCAATAGGGTGTATTGCGTTTATCGGCTTGACAACCGCATCCCATTTTTCTCCCATTTTTTTTCATTTCGAAAAAAAAGCACTGCACGATATCAATATATATTTGGCTTTTTGTTTTTTGAAAAATCGCTAATGAACCAATAGAATGTTTTTTTTCTATAGACATCGATCGTCACAATTTTCAATTGTTTTAGCGATTGGAAAACCGAGTTTGAGTCTCGCTACTCTGCACATTTTATTCTCTATAGGTAATTTTTTATCGTAACGTATCTCTTAGCGGATGGCTTTACTTCGTTAGTTTCGTTTCTTCATGGACTCGAGAACATTCCTTCAATTTCCATTTTTTTATCATATATTCAAGTTTTTATATTTTTTGGTTTCAGTTGGTGTTTCAAGTTTTCTTTTTCAAAATGAGTTTTCGTCTTGTACGATCGATATGCAATTATGAACATTAAGATGAGCCTGAAGACATATTTTTTCAATGGAATGATATGGTCATCGAATGTTATAATGATTTTATCATCCTTTCCTCCTTACGGACAAAAAAAACTATCGTCGTTACTTATTTTCGAGGATTTCGAGTGTGAGGATTATATTCTCAAAGTAATGAATATCGGAGGCGATTATCACTATAACACGAGGGATCAACGTTAAATTTATAAATCGTTAATTTTCGACGTTCGAGTTGGGTGGAACGAAATTTTTTAACAAAAACAGCAAAAACACTCGAATAATTATTTACACATTGTTAATGAATAGTCTGAGAATAGCTGGTGGAAGATAATATTTACGTTTTTTGACAATATATTCTGCCGAGCGATCTCTCGATTGCCTCCCAATTCAATTCGATCGATGTCAATCAATAGTTTTTTTCAGCAACGAGCCCGAGAGCCGATCTACATATACCTAATAACAACGAGAATTTTAGCGATCGCATTCGGCCAGAGACCAAAATTTATATAAATTTATTTTCATCCTCATTCTCGTTATCGTATCTCTTTGTCACGTATTTATAGCTATTGAACCGTCTAATTTTATAGTAATAATATATATTAGCTCGTAACCGCGGGTTTTCGTCGCCCAAGCTCTCTTCCTTGAATCATAATAATCATAATAATAATATTGTTAATGAAATTCTGCAACAAGATATCGTTACCAGTCGTAGTCGTGTTGATGAAACGGATTGGTGCACGGTTGTTGGGCGTGTACATGAGTCACCACCGGCGGAGGCTTCACCAGGTCCAATTCTCCGCCAACCACTTCACTGTAAATCTAAATATTGTTCGCTCGGAATTAGTAATGGCGATATTCTCGATCCACCCGACAAGATGAATGCATCGGGGCTTGAAGAATTATTAAATGTCTAAAAACTGTGAGCGATACATTTTTTGTTGTTGTTTTTTTCTTTTCACATAATTCATGAGGTAACATAATTGATTCAGGCAGAGGACGAAGTTTCGTTCGAAGTTCGAAAACTCTATTTTCATCAAATTGCGGCAGAGTTATCGATGCATTCGAGTCTTTTGTCTCATCATTATTTACAGCGTAGAGAATATTATATATTTCTTCATCAAGCATCGTTTTTTTTAATTATTTTTCTTTGTTTCTATTCTCTTTTTGTACCTGGAAGCTCCTACGAATGAACTCGTCCTCTCCTTTACCGGTCATACCATAATTGTAACCGCCGCCGCCGCCGCTGCCGCCGCCGCCGCCGCCACCGCCGCCACCGCCCCCACCGCCTCCGCCGCTTCCGCCGCCTCCTCCTCCGTTCAGGAATGGATTCGTTGGATTTCCGCCACCTTTTTAGGAAAAATTTTGAAAATCCTTTAATGAATTTTTGTTTTGTTTTCGCGCAGAGAAAACTTACCGCCGTTAACACCGGGAACGCCCAAATTACCACCGCTCGTTTGATAAGTCGCTCCGTAGCCAGGATCCTGAGCGAGCTCGTGGAGTCTGGTTGAACTGAGGGCCCGTGGTATCGCGTTGCTCGGGACACCGTGCGGTGCCAGATGCGTTACTTCGGCAACTTGATGGGGATCCTCCGTTTGAGGAATATCCGAGACGAAACCGGTGTCGCGGCGATAAAAATTTATAAAGACAAACGCCGCGAGAACAAAGGCACAAATGATGCCGTAACCTCGGAAAGTGGCGGTCGTACCTGCAACGATGCCAACAGATCCGCCCCTCGACCGCGGTTATTCCCGCAATTTTCTCCTATCTATACACGCATTTGCTATATGAATAAATATTTATGAGAAAAGATAAAATATTACCGTAACGAGCAACAAACATTCCGCCAATAACGGCGCCGCATCCTCGGCCAAGACCGTGATGAAGACCCTGGAGAACGCCCTGAGCGCTCGAGCGCAATTGGGACGGCGTATTATGAGCGATGTAGCTGCAGCAAGCGGCCCATACCGCGGCATGAGTGATTCCTTGAATGAATTCGAATGGCAAAACCCACCAGGGATTTTTCAGCCAAGAAATATAGAGAAAACGTAAAACATTGCCGCAGAGACCGAGACACAAAACTTTAACGTGGCCGATCTGACGTATCAGCTTGAAACTGAAGAAATAGGCAAATATTTCGGAGATGTGATTGATTACGGATGCGACACCGAAGAGGGTCGGTGTACCACCGTAATCCTGAAGATGCCAGAATAGAAAAGTGAATATTAGCCCGATACCGAATCCCATGAACCAAGCGACAAAGAGGAAAGACGCGCACTTGACGTCTTTAAATTGTTTGACGACCGTCAGCCATTCTGGCAATTCTCGTGTCGTCTGGGCAAACATTTTCGTCTGAAAAATCAAAACCGATCGATGCTGCTTTTCAGACGATTCATTCAAAGAGGGGCGTCTTTTTGTTTTGTTTTTCCTCTATTTTTATTTCCCAAATGACAATTTCAACAAATTTACCTTTCCTTCGGGAGGCACGGGCTTCGCATCCACATTTACCGATGAGTTCAACAGACCTTCCGGAAGATTCAACTGCTGCGACAATTGACTCTGCAATTGTTCTTCCCTCGTTGGCTCGGCCGGAGGTTTTGAAACTTCCTGGAAGAGCGACGAAAGCACCAATAAATAGGCTATATAGTCGGCTCGAAATATATTTCGAAAGTTCGCGGCGGGTATGCCTTACCGGCTCGGCCGCGATAAATTCATATTTAAAATTGATTTGCGTAGCGGTAAGAGAGGCCGCCGACATGAGAACGCTGAATATCGCGAAACAGGTGGTATAATTTTTTTCTCTCGGACCAGCTCCGCAAGGATGATCCGGAAAGGCTGTACTATGATCGAGCGCGATACCGACGAAAAACATTGCCAGACCCCAGCCGAGACTCCCGAACATACGCTGATGTCCGTATCTGTAATTATTTTCAACGGGAAATCAAAGTTTCGATCAATTGCGAGCCGGCTCATACGCAATTGCCGGCGGTAATAGCAATAAAAACGAAAAAATTATTATTCTTAGGACCTATCGGCATCTTCGCCGAGGAGAGTTATGACCGCCGAATCGGCGAGCGTTATGGCAGGTGCCGAAAAAAATTCACCGACAATCACGAGGAGCAGCAGCAAGAAGAACGTTTTTTGAATGTCCTGGAAGAATTACGAAAAAGGGTGAGAAGAGTGAAAAGATGTTGCTCCGCGTCGAGTGACGAATGTCGAAACTCACCTCTAATCTATAGACGATCGAGCTAAAGAGCGGTTTTACCCACTTGGCGTTTTCCTTCGGATCGTAATTCCGCGCGAATGTAACGGGCAAAGGACTTTGACCGAGCGACGGATGACCCAACTTGACGTTTCTTCGTTCTCTGACGAGAGGCATCGCCACAGCATCCCCGAGACTCTCGCTCTTTTCGACCTCCTCCGCCTCCTCCTCCTCCTCCTCGTCTTCGAGAATCTCATCCCTCAAATCATTGGCTACTTCCAAATCCCTCGATCTGCCAAATTTATCCTTTTCCCCATCAATGTCTTGCCAGTCGGAAATGTCACGCTTTACCATTACCACCTTTTCCCTCGGTGGTTTCGATCGAGTTTTCGTTATCGCGTGGGCTTTCTTCGGTGCTCGGGTCTCGTCCAACGGTTCGTTCTGACATTATTCGAAACGGTATATACTTATTTTTTGAGAAAATAAAGAAAAAAAACCAGCATTTTCCCCTAGACAGTAAGAAAACGTACTCACTTTGAGGAATCTTTTATATTCGAGAACATCGGCCGGTCGGTTTTGTTTGGCTATGCTTGAAAAATCAATACTTCGTGCACTAGGATCATCGAGGCTATCCTCAATAATGTATTGTTTGTATTTGAGATCCTTGGACTTGGCAACGGAGGAAGAATCCGTTGGCTCATTGGCCGATTCTCGTTGTACTCGTATCTTACTCCTGATTTTCTTTGCTCTATTATTTCCAGCAATCTCATTGTTGTCCCCGGTACTCTGTCTCAATCTTTCGAAAACGACGTTATCCGCGATCTCGAGATATTCGTCCTCCCGATGCGGCTGATGCGGCTGATGCGGCTGATGCGGCTGATGCGGCGGCTCGTAATATTCATCAAGATCGAGCGATCGCTTGATCCTCTGACCCGCTTCGGGTATGACGAGCCAATAACTCTTGTTCCTCATAACCATACAAGAAGTCGCCGGTGGCTGAATAAAGCCCAGTGGCAGAGTGAAGAGTATCCAACATCCCAGCGACGCCAAAAGTATCAGTTTGCCCTTTTGCCATCTGCAAGACGTTTTCTGTTCTCTGGTCGCGCCCAAAGAACATCTACCATTCTACTACTATTCTACCAACTGGCTGCGGCTTATTTATTTTTTTCTTGTTCAATTAATTAATCGAGTACA
The DNA here is from genome assembly GCA_030522525.1 of Campopleginae sp. 14b. NCBI lineage: Eukaryota > Metazoa > Arthropoda > Insecta > Hymenoptera > Ichneumonidae > Campopleginae sp. 14b. The sequence continues at coordinate 10,831 of JAPYYS010001407.1, forward strand.
TCGGTAGCATCGTTTGGAAAATGAAATATTTTCAGGCGGGTCGCATATTCGGCCGCCATAACGCCGTGTCGGCGTTATTGGGACTCGCGAACGAAGCAAATCCAATAGCCCAAAGACGATAAAGAACAATAATATGATATATTTGTGTTTAAAATGGTTGCGGAGAGGCGAGATTTTATTTAAAAAAAAGTGCAAGCGCGAAAGCCACTAAATTACTCACCTGTCGGCGAGCGAGCCCCAAAATGGTGCGCTAAAGAATTCGATAAAGGGTCTGAGACCTACGAGAAGACCGCATTGGCCGGCGTTCATGCCCATTTGCTTGAAGTAAACTCCCATCAATGGAAAGAGAGAGCCGAATGCCGAGTAAAAGAAGAAATAAAAGGTTTTTACGGTGAGCAATTCTTGATCAACCGCGCCAAAGAGATACTCGATGAAATCGCTCTTTCCCCGTATTTTGTGGGTCGCTTCTTTCGGTGCACCATAGATGGTCGGATCAACTTGTCCCTCGGCCGACGGATCGACCATAGGTCGGGCACCTGGCAGCTGCGGCAGGCTTCGTCCTCCACCTTCGTCGCCGCCTTCATTACCAGCACCACCGCCACCATAATCGTACTCCTCGTGGCCATAATTCTGCATTATAACGTCGCACTAATCCAATTTAAACCAATTTTTTTCAACTTTTCGTTACGTTATCTCGATACTCGACGAAATGAGCCTCGCCGCCACCACCACCACCACAATATTATAACTCACTCAATTACAATTCGTAATAATTGCTTATTATTTTTTATCACCTCGCGCTTCAACGCTATTCTCGAAAACATCCGCTCTTATTTGTGCTCCTTGCTTTCGTCGTTTCCGACAATCCCTTTAGCGGAGAGTGTCAAATCGATGACCGAGCGTCGTGCGGCACCTTCTTCCTTCTCGTGCCAAATCGATAAACCCCCGAGTGCGCCCGCGCAACTCAGCCACCGCTGCTTCCACTTCTCCATCTCGCACATACCTATCCTATATATTTTATCCCCTCGTCCAAACGTGTACGCGCGTGACTTTAACCTCCCCGCGCGATCCAACCATCCGAAAAAAGCTCAACGCGTCTCACATTCCGTATATATTATATATTATTTTCCATCATCGGCATTAATTATAAAATTAAATGCTGCCGCGCGCTACGACACGCGACGCTAACCGTTTTTTTTTTTTTTTTATTTCAAACAATATCTCGCATATACGGCGTGTCTCAACACACCCCGGGGGCTTGCCAGTGCTTCTTAATACGGAGCGGAGGCAGGAGATTAATTGTTGCATCGGGATGAGAGAGAGAGAGAGACGCCAGAGTCTATTGACAATTCGCCGTTTTGTCAGCAAAGATTAAAACCCTCGGAGATAAATGATTAAAATGTCAAACGAATTCGTTTGAAAAATAAATAATTCTTCTTTATTTCGTTGTCATGAAGCTTTTTCGGTACTATGCCGCGTAAAGAGCTGTGTACGTCGATAAATAGGATGTACAAATGTCGCTGACGCATTCGCCTTGAGTCGGAAATAATAATGCGCGCTTTTGCGCTTTATACGGAATCGAGGCGGCAATTGGAGATACCAACCGATGCTGGTTAATACTATATATGGTTAATAATTTTTGTCGTCGTTCAAGCATTTCGATGGGATGAGATCGATTCGAGATTGCCCGGGGCATCCCGAAGCGGCCGTTCTTGGCTTCGGAGGCCCTTGGAACATGCACGTCTTTGCCGTCTTCAAGAGGCGATCGCCGTTTCTCGTTCTCCAATAAACCGTACGTACCACGTTGCTTCCGGCCACGTAACTCACTGCTCCGCCAACCAGCATCTATATAGGTACGCGTACACAAATTTCATTCATTTCAACCATTTTTTTTACTTATTTCCTCGTTGTTTGTGATAATATTACGGGAATACATACCTTCGTATCGTATATTGTTTATTTTTGTTGCTGCGGAGCAGATGCGTCGATAACTCGCGTGAAAAGTAATATTATCGCGATGCTGAGAAAGAGAGACGTATCGATGATGAGCGAGTCAAGAGAGTTGCCGCCCGTCATTCACGCGATGCTTTCGGTATGAAAGAGCAATCTTGACTGACCATTTCTAGCCGCGGTGACCGATTATTTATACAGAAAATTGATCGAGGCGCGGGGGGGGATGATGATACGTCGCGGCGTTGCGGCGATGGCGATAAGAGAGCAGAACCCACCCGTCCGACGAAACATATCCCGCACCGAGCGCGTGCACCGCAGCGCACCGTTTTCATCATATTAGAAGAGGAATAAACCTCATCGTTATCTATTTCAACTAAGCAAGAAAAAAGAGAGAGCTGGCATTTTTTCTTTTGTTTTTTTGCTTCAACCCGCAACTATGAGATGATTTTGCGTGCACGCTCGCGATCGTTCACCGCTCGTGCTATCGGAAGATTCATTTGCCCTCGAAATATTATTCGTCGTTAAACACCGACGACGATCGTTCGTTACGGTAAATATCATGTCGATCGCCGCTCAACGAAATTTGTACAATCTCCTATTGCTCGCTCCTCTCGTCTATCCCGCCGATCCATTTTTCTTTCATTTTGTACACAAGCCCCGCTACGTACTCGAAGAAAAGAGATTGCAGGCTCTGCGTGGTTGCATCGAGAACGCGGCTCGTATTCGCTACTCCTCCAACTTGTATTTTCAATCGACCGCGAAAATTTTGGCTAAAATTATTCCACCACCGAAACCGTAAACCTTGCGAATGTGAAAAACTAGAAATTTTCCGGTCTCAAACTGATATAGACAAAGAAAAAAGAAAACAAGAACATTGCGACGAGTGCTCTTTCGCGAGATATCGTTATCGTTCCGCCATCGCTAGATCAATTAATTGTCTTTTTCTTCTTATTTTTTTGTTCCTTGTGACACGAGCAGCTTTTCATACGTCCTGTCGAGAAAAGCGTTTTTATTTACAAGAGTCCAATTGCGGACAAAATGAATATATCTTCTTCGAGTAGCACCCGCGATTCATTTCAATTCACTGGGGGGGTTCATATAGTGCCGATTATTAAATTGCAAAGATAACGCAGCTAGCTAACTCGCTCCGAAACACCGAAAACACCCGCAAAAACGAAAAAGAAAAAAAAAAAAATAATTATTTATAAATGTAGGAATAAGAATTGCTAATATTTCATCCGCCTTATCGTTATCGCGATCGCATCCGAGTGTATACGCAGCGTTTTGTACGAACGCGAGCGAGGTATATATGGTAAAACCGAGAGATCGTTGCGGATATGAAATTTTCGTCCCAACCTCATTCTCATCTCGTTATTCAAAGTTGCATCAGTACGCAGCGAAATTTAATCGGCTCGATCGATTTTCGCTGAAATAATGTTTACCCGGCCAGGTCACAACGAAAGTAATGGGAAGAAGAAAAAAAAACTGAAACGAATACCTCTTTGGACTTGAATTTTGTTCAAATCGCGTTCAATGAAATTTTTCAAATTCCAACCTTTTGTCGTAGACTCTCGCCGAGTTTGAGAATAAATCGACGCCATTGTGTCTGAACTGACATTTTGTTATCGCCCCGGTATAGGCCTTGATTCCAAAAAATTTATGGATTACGATACTTGGCCTGCGACGGAATAAAAATAATAATAATCTCGAATCCAACGAGTCAAACTCGTTGTAAAAATTGCAACGATTGATGAAACGCGATCAAGTTAATAATGCTGGCTGATTTAAAAAACGTTGACGCAACAATATCGTCCGGCAACGATTCATTCTTATTTATTTCTAGATATTTTCGTACATTTGCAGGATGATTTTCAAGTTGCCAAAGAATTCGAGACAAAGGACTTTATACCAGCGAGAATGATATAACGCCGAGTCTGCGCTTGGGATGACGCACGGATCAAATTGTGATAAAAGAAGGCGGGAGATCGAGATGTTGGCGGTTAATGCGTATTTCAATCAACTTGATTCCGGCAATCAAGCAACATTTATTTTCTTTTATTAGGGGGAATATTGCGAGGATCGCGAGGGATAAAAGTCGAGGCGGGATCAACGCTCAACCTCTTTGTAATCTTGGACGAGAGCCGCCATATCGTCTCTCGCCTCTTTAAAAACGGACTCTTCCATTCCCTCGCCTATGTAATGATGCACGAATGCTCGTTTCTTGTACATAACATCGTAATTCCTTCCGAGCTTCGTCCACGCGTTTCTTATCGCCGTATTATTACTCAGCATCGCTACCGAACGGTTGACCTTGGCAAGATCCCCCCCCGGTACCGTCGTCGGTGGTTGATAATTTATCCCAATCTTGATACGATGCAACAACATTTTTTTGCCATTTTCCATTTCTTTATTTTCCATTTTTTCTTTTATTCGTGAGTTTACCTTGAAACCAGTTGGACTCCAATCGACGAACCGTATCGATGGCTTCCCTTTCAACCTTGCGATGGCATCGTTCACTTCGGTCGGGTTTACATATCCCCGATAGAGCAAGCAACAACTCATGTAGGCGCCTTCGCGCGGATCGCATTTCACCATCTGTACCAATGCAAATTTATCAATAACCGAACTTGGGGGGGGGGGGGGTGAGGGGGGAACAAAAAACAAAAAAAAAATAGTAATTCGAGTGACCTGATTCGCCGGTTCGAAACATTCGCTCGTTATTTGTGGGACGGTAATTGGCGAGATCAATGCATTCTCGGCGGAAATAACAGGAGCATAAGTGACGAGAGGAAAATGAATTCTCGGATATGGAACGAGATTCGTTTGAAATTCTTCGAGACTGACATTGACAGCTCCCTCGAAACGCAACGAGGCTGTTATGTTGGAAACGACTTGGGCCTTGAGCCGGTTCAAATTCGTGTACGTCGGGCTTTCCACTCCCAGAGTTCTTTCGTTATTGGATCGATCGAACCAATAATTTGAGCAGGGAGGAAAAAGAAAAAGAAAAATTGGATAATGGGCTAATTAGAGGCTCGCGTACCTCGAGCAAATGTCGTAGAGCGCCTCGTTGTCAACGACGAAGCAACAATCTTCAAAGTCGAGAGTGCCGTGAGTAGTGAGTACGGAATTGTAAGGCTCGACGACCGAGACGGATATGCGAGGTGCCGGATATACGGCAAAATCTAATTTCGACGTTTTACCGTAATCCCCGGCCAAGCGTTCGAGCATCAAGCTCGTCAGGCCGCTTCCGGTACCCCCGCCGAACGACCTAAAGACGATGAATCCGGACAATTTCGAACAAATTTCGCACACCCGACGAATTCGATCGAGAAGAAAGTCTATCATTTCTTCGCCGATGCTGTAAAATCCTCTGGCGAAATTATTAGCTGCGTCCTCTTTTCCGCTTATCAAGCTCGTCGGGTCGAATAAACTTTTGTAAGCACCGGTACGAATTTCGTCGATTACCGTCGGTTCCAAATCGACCATCACCGTCCGAGGAGACAATTTACCGGTCTACGGATATCATTTGTCACGATTATTGATGATTAACGATCCGATTATTAACACGTGCGAAAAATACATTTGACACGTACGCGGGAAGGGGCGAAAAAAGCGTGATACGAATTGTCGGTCGGTTGATAACCTTCGTGAATCGTTCCATCGAGTTTGATGCCGTGTTCCAGACAAAATAATTCCCAGCAAGCGTTTCCGACTTGAACACCTGCTTGTCCGACGAAAATCGTTACGATTTCTCCGGACTCGGACATATTTATTAATCGCCCGATCGTTCAACTAATGTCAATTTATAAAACGATCAAATATTATTGATTTTTGGCAAAACTTGAAATTTTCAAGGGACCGAAACTTTTCTCTTTGAAAGAGTTAACCAAAAATAAAACAAACAAAAAAACAATTTCACGTCATTCTATCGGCCTTGCATCAACAGAACTTGGCGTCGCTCCGAAGCCATGCGATTTTCATATTTTTCAATGTGCATCGAGAAATTTCATCATTCGCAAATACTTGCATTTTTTTTTCTCCATTTATTGTTCATCGCCGGAATTTCACGCCATTATCTGGAATTTTGTTCGATCCGCTCGACAATATTGAGCTTTCGCGGCGGCATAATAAACGCCCTTGTTCCATATAAACTATTCAATTTCGTACAAACATTTTTATTTCTATAGATTAAGAAAAAAAAAAAAAAAAAAAAAAACAATGCATCCTGTCTCTCGTCGGGTGGTTTAATCCTCTATATAATCATTTCAAAATCTTAATAATAATAATTGCAATAATGGAAAGTAACGCTTAAACAGAGTTGAGAAAAATATATTTATACAAATTCATGACGTTTCAAAGATGTATAGAATTTTTTAATTAGCTTTATGTATGAAAATGACTGGTTGAAAAAATGTTAAAAATAAGAAGCACGAACGAGCAAGACGTCGCGAGTCTGAAAAATGCTGAGCGTCAAAACAAATCCCGTCTTTTGTCGGACTTTTATTACTATCGAGACGACGGATTTGTAGAAGCTGCTCAATTTGGTATTTTCAGCCTTGCTCTCCTTCCTCGCCACCGCGATCGAAAAACAAGATCGCATGAGAAAAGTTCTCACAGAGAACGTAACATTATTTAGTTTCTCGCCTCTAGCCTTTTCCGCAATCTCTATTTTATACATTAACCTCCATTTATTCCTTTTGTTCATTTGGTCGCATCGTGTCTCGCGGTTGGTCATTTAAAAATGGTCGAGCTTAACGATAATGTGGTCCGATGTAGTCCCGGGCAGCTCAACGTCGAGCCAATCCGTTTTCGACTGGTTTTCCGTGTCGGTTGCCTTGAGCGCCACACGATGGGCCGACGTTGCGTTATGGGGTATGCGCAGCTCGATCGGATTATCAAACTCGATTCCTTTGGGGCCGCACTCGACCATCGGGCTCAGCAGCGATTCACCTGTAAATGTTATAAATTTCAAAAATTCTTCATAGCAAGGAGCTATTTTTCGGGAGCGTTAAAAATATAGCTATTTGGAGATGCATGCGCGCGTGCGAGCTCACCGTGATGCATGGGAGGTGACATTGATGCGCGTTGTCCGGGACGATTGGTGTTCTTTTTAGGGGAAGAATCGAATGTATGAGTGGCGGCGGAGGCGGCGGTAACGACAAAGTAGATCTCTTGGCGTTTATTTTTTGGCAATGCTCCGGGAGGTATGGTCAGGCTCACACCTCCCGGACCTTCGAGAATACCGCCTTCGAAATCGAACACCCCCCGAGCTATACCGCTTCTCCTGTGACTAGCAGCACCACCACCGCCACCACCACCACCACCGTTATCACACTTTATTAGTAACACGTTATTGTTCAATTTGCCAGCAAATGTTAAACGCTTGTTTAATTAGTTTTTCAGCATCGATTTTTATTGAAAGAATGCGCAACAATTACCTCGCGAGGCGAGAATTATTGGGACGATAAAATGGAATGGAAGAAAATGGAAGGAGTAGTTTACCTCGCGTTATGGTGGTGAAGAGGTTTTCTATAAAGTTCGAAAGCGCTTCCTCTTTGCTCTCGACTACCGGCGAGATCGAGACCGCTCGGTTCTCTGTTGTGTCCGGAATTGGCGCTCGAGGAGACGTGACCGCCGCCGCCGCCGCCGCCGCCGCCGCCGCCGCCGCCGTGACTGTTGCTGCTGTGATTGTGTCCGTTGTGATTGACATTGTTACGATTGTGGGAATGACCGAGGGTTATCTGACCGGCGCTGTTGCTGTGAGAATGGGCGGTTATCGGTGGACTCGAGTGCGAATGCGTGTGGCTCAAGCTGTGAGCGTGAGACGATGCCGATGTATGATTGTGCGAATGATTTGAATTGACGGGTGGCGGTGGCGGCGGTGAATAAATGGCCTCGCTGTTGTTTCTCGTCGTCGGTGGTATGTTGTAATAATATTGTCCGCTGTTTCGATGAATCGTCGTGTTTCCGCCATTTTCTACCTATACGAATGATGTTCTTGTCTAAGAATTAGCTGTACCGATCGAAATGCACTAATCATTTTCTCGTATGTTCATCATCATCATAATCGTTTCGTATTTTGCCACTTTTAGCTCTCGTTATTTTTCTCTCGACCTTTCACCCCGATCATTTCTCACATTGAACATGCAAAAATGATAATTAAATAAATGATAAAAGCTCACCCCGTTGTGAAGATGGCTCGTTCCCATGGAATAACTCTTGGCATGTTGATAGACGTTGTTACCTCCTCCGTCGTTGTTTTCGTCCTGAAGGATCGCTTGTTGCGGTGGCCTGTAGTTTTTCGGCTTCGGAGGTGGTACGGGTTTGTACGCCCCTCCCGGTTTGACCGATGTCGACGGTGGCGCTTGAACCGTTTTGTAATCACCCGCTCGGCTGTGGAGCGTCGAGGAAGCAAAAATAAAACGAAAATCATCTAGCTTACTTTGGGAGCTGTAATAGGATTTAATGGCGGCAGGATTTTCAACGATAAATTATATTTCATACTAATGTATCGCGTCTGGATATGTAAACTCTACAAGCGCGTCGCAGTGGCCGAGGCTTGCGAATCGATGACCTGCGAAACGACTCGAATCTCTTTTATCGGCTATCCCCGACCTCATTTTTTCACAATAAAAATAAATATTGCAGGACCCACCTGTACTTGGCGTAATCCGTTCTCGTTTGAGACTCGTGACTCGGTATGGGTTGAGCGGTCGATCTCGTAAATCTGTAAGGATCGTGAGCTCTCGGTGATATCGGAACGTTGCTACTTTTGAGATCGTCCGGCACGTTTGGTCCTAATCTACCGGTCGATGCGTTCAAGCCCGCGTTCGGATAGTTGACGTTTCCGTTGGTATTGTACGAATCGTACGAAGACATGCTGTCGTAACTTCCCTGCAAATCGAACGATCGAACGATCAATTGTTGTTCCGTAATTGCGAGCATCGTCGCAACTCGCTTATCAAACGATTACCGCTTTAGCTTGAGCTCGTTCGAGAGAGCAAGTCGCGTTTCCTCGATGAGGCGTCGCATTTATATAATTGCCCATATCGAGGACCGAATCCGATTTATTAATGAGTCGTTCGGCGGCGGAGCGTCCGATCGTAACGCGGGGCGTTTGATTCGCGTTTGGTTTTGCATTCCGATCGACCCGAGGCGGAAGGTCCGGAGGTCCTTGATGAGGAGATCTCGGCTGCGGAGCTCCACCTCCCACATACTGCATTTGTCCGGATTGTTCGAGTATTTGACCCGTGATGGAAAATCCGTACTTGGTGTCACCGACAACACCACCCTGAGATCTTCGTTTGTGCTGTTCGAAAGCCTGCACCAAAAATTTCTCAATAAATAACATTATTTCAACTTTGACGTCGATAACGATGAGAGATGAAAATTGTTACCTGATAACTGGAGGTGTAAGGAGGCGGAGCTGCGGTATCGTCCTGCGTGGCGATACTCGGGTCCGAGCTGCTCTTCAATCTCGAAGGTGGTCCCAAGGCACCGGGGAGAAGTGGCGCGGGGCTCAATTCCAGGTCACTCTCCGGGGAGGATGCGTAGGAGAGGCGAGAAGTCATCGGGAACAGGAAGTCATCCGAGAGGGCCTCTTCCGGCTACGCGCTCGCAGAACACACAGGACACCACGTTACAAATGAATTGCGTTACATGCGTTTAAGTTATGAGTTATGCCATTATATATACTTTACTTTCAAATTCAACAACAACAAACACCATTTTATCATTCCGGATATGACTCAACTCGACAACATTTTGATCCAACTTTTCGATGGAAAACCAAGATTTTCAAACAAACAAAAATGAATAAACGGAATTCTAGAAGCTCGATGATGAGAATGACGATGAAATGCAACAACAGCGTTAATAATACATGGGCTCGATGTTTCGGCCAAATAAAAAAAAAAAAAAAAAAAACGATTAATACGCAGAGTTAGTGTACACAATATTCTACGTGGTTAGTACGAACAATAAATAATCTCGTGTCGTGTTTAGTTTGCAGTAATTACGAGAGACACGCGTCTACGAGAGTGCGTGCAAAACATTACAAAATTTTATGGCTTTCCCTATGATTATTCGATGGCGGAATCGTGTCATAATAATTTGCAAAGATCATGCATCGGTGGCGTTCAACGTGTAGAGGCAGTGTTTTAAGAAAAAAGTAGTGAACAAATAAATTAAATGTAGCCGAAAAATTGCTCGTGAATGACGTTCGGGGTTGTCGGAAGAGGAGAACGAGGCGGTACGAAAGGAGGCGATGGTGAACGCCGTAGCGACGGACAATTCGCATTGTTATTTTGTTCGTAATAGAAATGATGGGTTTCGACGCAATTTTGAGGAGTCGGGAGACGATAAGGACAGTACGGAGGGAGATAAAGATCCGACACCATTTCTATGGGCTACACAAAAACCAACACCGCACGCATGTTACATCCGAATACGTGGAGGAAAAAACACTTTCAAAACACACACGCACACACGCGCGCACACACATATGCGCGCGCGCATATTTAATATTGTGCTCGAGCGAATTTTTCAAGCATTCTCTCGTGTACAGAGCGAAAAAAAAAAGAAAAAAGAAAAAAAAAAAAAAAAAAAACCCAAAGAAAGGGATATCAAGTTGCAGTCTTTTAGTCTCCTTCCGGAAGAAAGAGCGTACCTTCGTTTGACTCATCCACAGAGGGCCTTGCTGCTGACGATCAATCAACTCCCGGAGTTTCCTGTACCAAGCTTCCGGAGTGGTCAACGTAATTACAGCGCTAAATACGTGACCCCATATCTTATCGAGCTTCTGGCACTGCTCCAATAATTTTTTGCTACTCTTGTGCGCTGACCTGCGAAACAAACAATTTCGACGTTATTGACGACAAGTTGCAATTATTCAAATTCGTTGTGATGAATATTTAAAATATATTTCCAGACTCGACTCACTTTGGTATACCGGCTCGCATCTCTTTGACTACTTGCTTCGTTTCCGCCTTGAGGAATATTACGATTGGATAAAATTGGGCATAATTCAGACGATCTACCGCGTTCGGCGTTATATCCAAAAGCGCGTGCTTTCCCCGATCCATAACTTCTCTGATGGCGCTCAACCGGATTATTCCCGAAGTCTTGGTACTTTTGCTGCCGCTTCCTTCCTCCATTTGATTCTCCATTTCTGTTTCGTAAACGGGCAGAGGGTCGACGAGTGTCAAGAATCTTTTAATTTTATCGTTTTCTTTTTTGTTTTCTCGTTACGTCGCAAAACTTACGGGGCGAGGTAAATTTATCGGGAAAATCTTTAAGCAGTTTGTCCCGCGCGAGGTCAGCCACCGGCCCGAAGAGTACGACCGGCCGGACGAATCCCGGATGACGAAGAACCACTCGCTCGTAAGCCGGAAACTTGCTGACGCTGTCGGAGAAGACGACGTCGTCCCAGTGGTCCTGCAAAATAATCATTATCTAACGTGTTCAAGAAATATTTTTCTTTGCCGCAAGACGATATTAAAATTTACCCTTCCGAGAGATTTGGAACGTCTGTGACTTCCTCTCCTCCGTCTGAAAAAGCTTCCGCGACTTTCGTTGGCGCTCAGCTCCTTTTTCGTTGCGTTGAACTGAGCGGTCGCGAGTTCCTCGGCTCGAGCTTTGTTCGGTATAATGCCTTTTTGGACCTCCTGATTATTTCTCCCGATACGAAATACTTGCCAGGATCCGACGACTCCGTTGTGCAACGTATCGACCACGTGAAAAACGTCCCCGCTACGGAAACTCATTTCACCCTTGTCCGGCTGTTCGTAGTGAAAGTGAGTCCTGCAATATATTTCCCGGTGAAAAAATGTATTTTCTTCCTAATTATTTCTATATCAATGTCCGATGAATTTATTAACACGTACTTGACGTGGAAAGAGTCACCGCGACCGGAAACAACTATTTGATCATAATCCTGACGTCTGTGCTGTACAATGAGATCAATTTGTTCCTGAAGGCTGAGAAGAAAAAGAACGGCTTCTTCCCTCGTGACTCCTTTCATGTCCATGTCGTTGACCTTGAGTATTTTGTCACCGGGTTGTAAGCCCTGCAGCGAAGCCGGACTCCCGGGTTGTACGGCCGTGACGAAAACACCCGTTTCGTTTCCACCGGTCAATCGTACACCCACCGAGCCCTCTTTCTGGAACGTGATGAAACGAGGATCCGGCCTGCTCCTCCGTAACACAAAACTATACGTCAATTACCGCTCGCATTATTCCTATCTACGTGTTGATTTTTTTTTTTTTCTTTCTTTTTCTCGACAATCTTACATCGGCTGTTTGGTCCTTTGGATGAGCGCATCCTCCTCGTACAACTGTCTTCTCGAGCTGTAATAGTCTGGCGGGGGGAAAAATAATACTTGATGCGAAATAAAATTCGTGGGGACTCGATCGAGGCGGAAAGTATGAGAAAATTTGGCTTATATACCTTCGGGTCTCGGAGGAGGCGGACGAGGTGGATCGACCGTTGGAGTAGCCGGCAGGTCTAATTGGCTCAACGAGACATCCATCAAGGGACCTCTTGATCTTCCGCGTGGAGCGAGATTACTCTTGTCCTCGAGGGGTTGCCTCGTCGGTGGTGGCACATAAAGATTTTGGCTGCTGTAACTGGCACCCGAGAGATATTCACCGCTCTCACCTTTTCCCTGATTATTCGATTGCGAATTGCTCGGAGCTTCCCTCGTCACGACGATCGACAGTCTATCTTTGCACTGATCCATTAATTTTCTCGCCTCCTTCAGGCTCATATTGTCCGCCGCTACACCCCCTATTTTAGTCAATACATCTCCCAGTTTAACGCCCGTACCCTCTCGCGTTACCTCGCGCACGTACAATCGACAACCGAGAATTATTCCGAAATCTGAAACAAGCACAAAACCAACGACCAAACCAGCCTTTCATTTATCTCTTGGTTCCAATCGGCAACGTTTCACCACCAATTATAAATACTTTGAATGCGCGGGCCTACCGTCTTTTTTGTTGTTTCTCGTTAGGGTCAATCGATGGCTCTGGGGCGCCGTACTACCGGGTGAACCCGGTGAGTTGGAGGACGCCCTACGCTTAACGACGAGCAATACCGTCGATCCCGAGTCTCTGAGCACTCGAACCGCAGCTCCGTAATCAGCTCCCTCCAGGGAAACGCCATTTGCCGAAATTATTCGGTCATTCACTCTTTTGATAAAAAAAAAAAAAAAATAATACGACGTTTCGATGAAATGAGTAAAAAAATTGTCGCGGAATCGAACTTACTGCAATTTGCCTTCGGCAGGGCCGGCCTTGAGTACATCGGAAATCGCGATCGCCGGATCTCCATTGGTAAAGTGTGGATTGTCTCGGCCTCCCGAGACAGCGATCCCAAAACCATAACCGGGTACTCTCGTTACCGTCACGTGATGCACCTCCCAGCCTCTGTCACCGACCTACAACGGAAAAACAATGATAAACACACACACATCCATTAAAGGTTGCAAATATTATTTTCACGAACGAAATAATCGTTGTAACTGTTGAAAATATATATGATAGCGGAGATGAAAGGGTAGGGGGTCGAATGGGCACTCCGCGTTTATGGGGAATTGGGGAAGAAACTTGCGAAGAAAAGGTCGCAGAGAAAAATAGTCGGCGGTCGTGACTCTCGCGTATCAATTGCTTCGAAGGACGGTACCATTATTAGCCAAGAGGCAAAGTTATGCCTGCGCTTGCATTACTTTTTCTACAATCTTTGTATTAAAAAAATGAATTTTTTCAAATACGCTTTCGTAAAAATTGCCGCATGATCCGAGCTAAACATCTACAGATACAACAAATGTTGCCAAAAATAATTGATGTTTGTACAGTTTGTACAAACTGGCGTACGAGAATATTCGGAGAGAACGCGTCACATATTTTGGTCGGATCGATTCGTGCTAGCGAAGGATTCAAAGTTATCGAGGTGGAAATGAGTGGCGGGCGAAAGATACGTGCCATCTCGACTCTTAAACGCGCCACGCACGAGGCATTTTTATTCATTTGCATAATTCACCCCGCACCAAATACCAAAGAGAGATAAAATAAATAAAATTCGATGTTCCGTACTGGCCCGGTGTATGCTCGATGATGGAGAAATAAATACGAGTCCATTGACTCGATGAGATATCGAGGAGGCGGAATGATGTGATGTCGGAGGTGTCGCTAAATTCGTTTCGACTTTTAGAATGATTATTTTGTTCTTTGGGCGCGTCATATTCGAGGACGTAAAAGGGATTGATCGAGAGAGTCATCGATAAAAAGCAGCGAGAATATCAACGAGTTATTCGACCGTATGAAAAAGCCCTTGACAAAGCCCCTCTTTCATCGATTCTCGATTCATTTCAACTCGGAGCCACTCTCTCCCTCTCCCTCTCCCTCTCTCGCGGCGGTCGTCGATTCTCTCTCACCGCCGCGCGAATGTACCAATTAAGAGCAACTAAATACGCGGTCGCTCGAAATACACGCGCCAAGCGAGCCCGAGTTGGCAAAATAGAGACAAAATTGACATCTCGCGATAATCCATATGTCAAAACGCGGACGTGAACGGGTAAAAGCTATATTATACCGGACGCGTACGAGCAGATTACAAGTGCGTGTATTACCGAAAAACTCGACAATTTGACAAGACGGCGATGATAGGCGAAATAAGTTTCAATGGGGCGGGGCAATGCTAAAATACGAAGAAAGAACGGTGTTTTGTCCGCGTAGAGCGATACGACGAATTAGCTTGTTTGTAGCGAGTATGGATCGGCGTGGTCATAACTAGGTACATTCCAGAGTCCCGGTTACGCCTACGACAGTCCTTCGGTACTCTCATCAATCGGGACTTTCCAATGAGCTCGGCTAAATAATGCGAATCTCATTTTCATCAGCCACACGGCATATCATCGCATTATCGTTAGAATTACAATCTTTTTTTTTTCGGTGCATCGGCGCCAATATGATAGTCGCGATAACGAACGATCGAGCGAAGAATAATAAGCGTCATCGAATAGTCGGGGGGCGCAGACTCGGATTAATTATCGCTACATGATCGCAGCACCGAGAGCCGCCCGGGTTTCCTCCCGACGACATTATTATCGCATACATGAAGAAAATAGAGAATAAAAAAATGGGGTAATCGTTTTTCTCTCTTGCCCCTCCTCCGCGCAATTTCTCACGAGTCTCGTCAAAAAATGGTTCTCTCCCCACCAAGGAAATCCGTGCCCGAGTTTTTCATGAAAAATTTCAAATTTATTCCATAAGGGAAATGCGAGGAATGATGGATTTTCTCCTCGTCAAAATTAGACGAGTTTTCGTGGACCGTGCCCCGTTTGCGAAGGCGATCGCGCGATAACGTTCCTCTTTGCGCACTGCTTTCTCAATTGTAAATATAGTCGCCCCGGTGGGGGATTGAAGGTGCGACGAGCGAGCACGCGGCAACAACGACGACCATCAAGTCCGATCGCGAGTCTCTCTTGTTGAAGTGATTGAGTAAAAAAGTGCGAGATAAATGGAGGTTTAATGAGAGGAAAATGGCCGTTGGCAGCCGAGCGGCGATCCATCGGGTTAACTAAAATCACTGCAAATGCGAGATGCAGTTACGAGATTCGCGCATCGCGCGCCTTTATAAAAGGCGCTCCCACAAATTCATTCAATTTCGTTGAAATACGCGAAACACGTTGTTGCCTATATTTTAACGGCCAAGGCATTTGAGGAACGACGCGTCGGATGGGCAGCAGGCATACATAATGCAAATTGTATATGATTCAGCGGCGGGGCCGCCGCGCATGGAATGTCGAGTGTGCAAAGGCGATCTAATCAACGCGTATTATTATTGCACGCTCGATGCACACATACCCGAACATTAACGAGAATCTCATCGAATAGGCCAGAATTTGTTGACAAATTTCTACGTCTGTTGTGTGAAAAATGTTTCGAACAAAGTTTCGAGTTTCGACGCCGATATTTGATTAATTCGATTCGATAGCAAATAAGCGGCATTCGTTCCTCCTCGACGCCTCGAGGATTTAACATTTCGAGCCGGGGCGTAAGGCGAGCAAAATAATGAAATAGCGAGATAGATCTGCTTGTATCCAGGATATGTGGGAGATTGAGCATCGGCTCGAGGGGCTCGAGTCTCAGCAGTTGCGCAAGTTCAACACTTAGCCGATGCAGGCCCGGTGCTGATGCGTATAAAAAATATAAGCGAGCAATTCCTCCGCGGGCAAAGACATTTCGCTTGAGAGAGCGATGAGTCGCGAATCCATCTCCCTCATCGCGTACCGATTTATCTCGCCTTATATCGCCGGTATTATTTATTTTCAACATTCCCATTAGACGGGATGGGAAAATAAAAATGACGAGTTCCCGGGGTGCGGGGTATGATCGTGCAACAACAAGTAGGCTGCTCGGAGAAACGAGGGCGTAATAGAAAATGGTGTGTACATGCTGGAAATGCAGCATGAAGCCTCGCTCTCTCTCTCGCTCTCTCTCGCTCTCTCTCGCTCTCTCTCGCTCTCCGGCCTCGCGCGTCCTGCGCCGACGACGATGGCGGTCTTACCGATCTCGCGCGTCCATGCGACTACCGCCGCGGCTCGGGTCGCGGCAAGGACGTGGCAAGGCAGCCCGGATCGGTTTTCTCGTTGGATCGCATGGAGGCCGCCCATTAATGTGCACCACGCCGTCGTCGCGTATACGGCATAGAAACGAATAGCTGTAAATTTATCGCGAACCCACCAACCTCACATTTATGCGAGCACAGACTTTAATATTTTATTCATTTCGCGATCGCTCTTTTGTGCCATTTAATAAATATTATTATAACGATGTATTATAGACGGAGCGTGACGTTTTGGATCGATCGTTCCAGTTGTATTTAGATCACCGCGGCTCGTGAGATCGCGCCTAATGCGGAGGGATCGCAATAGAGGAAACATTCGCGCCTCGTTTCTTATACTTTTTTTTTTTTTTTTCCCCTTTTTTATCGAAAATTTTGCAAGTTTTGGGCTTTATGGGAATAATGCGTTGAGAAAAAATGGAGAAATTGAAGAAAGCACTTTCTCATTGGCAGGATGTATTGAAGCGAGCAAAACTTTCTAAAGCAGCAGGTTCTTTTCCTCGTCTTGTAGAGATGCAGCCGGGTGGGCGCGACAATTAATAGAAACAATAGAAACCAAGACGGAGAGGCACGCACGCGCCCGCGCGCTCACTCATATATGAGATTTTTCCACCGAGAAATCGCTGGACAAAGCTTTCACCGTCTTAACGGCATTTCGCTAAAAAGGTAATACATATTCTCCGCGGGCGAGCGATAAATCAAAGCGTTCCAACAACGACCCTAGGAAAATGCTCAATCAATCGCTTGACAAAAATATATGCAAACTTTTGATTATTCGAAAATTTTCATGCCATTCTTTTTTTTTTTCTTCCAGAGACTAAAAGGTCAGCCTGCTTATTCCTTGTTTAATTCCAACTGAAATATATTTACGACGAAGAATAGCGCATCGGAGAACGTATATACGGAACTCGAATTGGCCGATCGCCAACAGATGTCTGCATTAAAACGTTCGTTCGCTCAATTAAACGAAAGCACACGTGCGCCCACGAATAATGCCAACGCGCGCCGTCTACTCGAAGGAGCAATAATTGTTACATAATGTAAACGTCAGTTGATAATCATAAACGTAGAAGCGAGGGGGGTGGGCGAGGGGGGGGGCGGGGGGGGGGAGCTCACGCGGAAAAAGATTATTTCATCGATCGTAGCGATGGTCGGACAACATATTTTTTTTTCAATTCCGAATTTACAAATTATTCATTATTTTGGGCACAAAAACATTGGGTGGGTAAAATAAAGAATTCATCTTACCGGATAAGCCTTTTGGGCGGCCTCGTTGTTATCGATTCGCATGACACCGGAAACAATGTGGAATGAGCGCAACGGCCACTTTCACAGTTGCAAATAAACTTGCCAAAAATGAATATATATTCGAGTTGCTTCATATTTATTGTTTGTTCTATTAGAGCCCGCCGCCATCGCCATCTCTATCCTGCTTTTCCCGAGCTACCACGTTTTTCAAAACAATAATGCGAATTAACGGTGCCACTCTCGGTACAGCCTGTAGAAATATTCATAATATTATGTTGGGGAGGCCGAGTTGCGAATGCTTATTATGCTCGAGTCTCGATGAAAACGCGGTATAATAAAACCTTCGAGTATGAATCATCATTGCTCTTATCGCGATAATAACTCATAACTACGGTCGCATTTAATTATGTAGAGACGCCGCAAGAAATTTGACTGGTATACGAAACTTTCGACGGCGGGGTATTCCTTCTTTGGGTTTCTTTTTTTTTTTTTTTTCCCCCACATTTCAAGAGTTTCTACGACTCTGTCGGCCCAAATATGTTCCCTCGTACTTTTCGCCTCCTTTCGCCCGAGACCGACACAATTGAGGATCATCGAGAGATGCAACGCATTAGCAGAATTTTTAAAATATAACCTTTCGGCAACTGTCAAAGAACATTCGGGAGATGAGAAATTTTCATATTTCCCTCGAAACATTGATCGTCAAGTTTTTGTTTTTCTCTTCACAAAGCAAAGCAGCGTGATAAGAAAACAGACGAATTCTTTGTTTGGGGAAATTGGAGGGGGGAAAAAAAACGTTATAAGAATTTTACATGTTAATGCGCGCGGCGGTGGATCTCTATACGGGCTACGAAAATATCCGTTTTTCTAATACGGAGATAAAAACGAGATGAGTCTTATCGCGCTCGAGACGCCTATTTACTCGTTTTATTTTTTTTCTCGTAAGCGCGTATCGAAACTCCGACTTGCGTGCATGCTGGTCGATCGATCGAGAACGTTCGGTCGCGCCCCTTTCGATGGAAAGACGCGTAGTAAGATAACAATTTTTGGCAAGGTCAATCACACCGCACGATTGGCGCGCTCATGAACGAACGTTAGTCCGATTGAAAAATAATTTAGATAACATTTGTAAATTAAAGGCGATTTGAGATGAAGGCGAGGAGCGTAACGCGCGCGATACCGAGAAAATATGAATAATTCGTTTGGGTAGAGTGGTCGATGTGACAGACCTCGGCACCCCAGCCGCGCCGGCACCTCGCGACTACTACGAATAGAATAACAAACGCGAATTACTCGGAACGAGTGTAAACTCGGCAGGGAGAAGAATCCATTTTAAATTCATTAGCGAGGCTCGTTGTACTACAAGTCAGACCGGAAGTCGTATTTTCCCTCCGTCTCTCCACACTCGTCGAAATTTCATCAAATGGAGAAATAATGCGTCTGCCGCCGCTCTCGGGCATCGAGCTCGAGCGTTAAACGCCACAAACTTAATTTCCACGGATCGCCTATATACGCGCAGCAGAGTTTGAGCAACGTTTAAGTTATATAATTATAAGAAGAAAAAAAAAAAGTATTAAATGCTCGGGGTTGTTCTCGATCGAAAGGGTCGTCGTGCGGCTCGACCGTCAGATTCAACTGTGAGAAAAACACGACTCGCGCTCGCAACGACTTTCAACTTTTCACCAACTACCTTTTTCTCGTATTAATCGGGATGAAACAAATTTTCACGCCTCGCACAATCACTCGCACTTGTGTGTTTTCCCGAAACGTTTGTAAATTTCGATCGAATCGCGACACTATCTTTTCAATACGAGAATGAAACGATGCAAGGAATCACGTGGTTGAGAAGCCAACGCGAGAAAGGAACAAAGGTTGGCCAAGTAGTATGCGCGACGGTGGCGCGTGACCGAGTGACTGCGAAGCCGCCGAAGCGAGCCCAACGGAACCGGCCGCGCGAGCCACGGTGAGAGACCCGACCAAAGTGGGGCGAGAGAGGGACCGTCGTGCCGCGCGGAGGAACCTCTATTTGCTTTCTTACTCGGAGAAAACCCGGGCGAAAACTTTTTGGACACCCCGTCGATCGCGAGCGATCGCATCCATCAATTTCCACTGAAATACTTTGTAGTATACATAATGAGACAAGTTTCTTCGTGGGGGCGCCCGGAGATAAAAATATTGCAACGCGCGTATACGCACCGCCCTCGGTTCGCCCACAGTGTCGTAAATGCGATTTCGTACAAAGCGAGCATTCGAATATGTTTCAAGGTCTAAAAAAGGTTAACAAGGGAGAACGGGCGAAGGAAAAAAATGAGGCATTAGTAATGCCGAGAATGTGAAAGGTCTGAAATTTTCGAGTACATATCGAGGAAGACTCCTTAAAAGATGAATAAGCTTGCGGAGCACGTGGCTCGCATCTGGCAAACAATAGCCGACGCCCATGCACCACTCTTCGCAATTTACTCTGTAAAATTTACTTTTTTTCGCCCGAAATTAATTTCGAATGAAAAAAAAACAAAGCTTTACCCCCACCAACCTGGGAGAGATATATTTTCAAAGAAAATAAGGATTGGCTGCGCGAGAGAGCTCCGCATCTATACGCGGAAAGTTCAGGGACTATTAATCCCTCGCGTCCCTTGACTCTTTATACGCTCGTAAATCATTTTCACGGGCCGCGCATCAACCTCTTCTCGCATGCAAAGTCCCCGCCAATTATTGAACCGCAACATAAACGTAATATCGATCAACGACGAGGCAGCAAATTGATTAATCAACTTTTAGCATTCCGGCCGATTCGCCGGATAAAAATGTACGCAGCGAATTTTCATGTATACGCGAAGAGCAAAGAGAGGGAGAGAGAGAGAGAGAGAGAGAGGAGCAGCCGCCGCCGAGCAGGATTAGAAGCCATAACTCGTTTCCGGTCGTCGAGGGAATGAGAGTATAGCCTCGTTCCCGTCGCCTGTCTCTACAAACATCGACGACCACATAATAACTGCTGTGCGATGGCGCGCGCGTTCTCTCCGGCATTATTTTTTCAACGAAACAATTAGCCAAAAGCGATTGCACCTTTCTCATTGTCGCAGATCTCACCGAGGTCGCGTTGCATCCTCCTGAATCGATTCGGACAACGTCCACTTATCATTCACCGTTTTGTATGTACCGCCGTTTGCCGAATCAATGAATAAATCGAACGAGCCGATCGTGACGAAGATGCTTGCTCCGTGTCGCTCGGTAAAACTGCCGTTACCTACATATTTAAAGCACATGAAGCATGCGCGTTTATATATTTCTCTCGTCTCTTCATCTTTTTCTTGTCTTTTTTTTTTTTTTCTTTAGCAACAGCAAATCGAATATGCGGATAAAAATCTTGAAATGTAT
>JAPYYS010001408.1:0-67685 GCA_030522525.1 Campopleginae sp. 14b
CGCGCTCTTTCTCTCTCTCTCTCTCTCTCTCTCTCTCTCTCTCTCTCTCTCTCTCTCTCTCTCTCTCTTTCGCGTCTCTCTTCCTCACAAGAATCACGAAACACGTCGTTGTCATTTAATTAGCGTCTCGAAGAACCGCGAAACTACGGAGCCTTCGACTTTTTGCTTTCTGCCTTGCTTCTGTTCATCATTTTGACGAGTCGCACGTAATGTGATACGAATGAAAAAAAAAGGATAAAGTAACAAAACTAAAGAATCAAGTGGTCGAGCTAAAACTCGATTGTGAAGTCTATCGCGGGCATCAAAATTTGTATGAAAAAAAAAAACTTTTTTTGGGAGCTTCAATCTTTTTGTTTTGTTTTTTGTAATGAAAATTAATTTTTTTCTTTTTTATTTCTTACGTTGCAACATTTGTTTACCTTTCACTATTAATTTCATGAAATAGAAGACCTCCTAGTTGTAGCAAGGCGTAGAAAATTTGACGTCTATATAAATATAAACATGTTTATAAATCATAAATAGACTTATTTGTATTTATAACACATGCTCGTATATCACAGGTGAGCGTCGTCGATTTCCGGCTTAAGTCTTTTGCGCCCAGGTAAAGTACGATAAGACGAACATTTAACATGCGAATCCCCGATGGCAAACGATCCGTGAGACCGGGATTCGATCGCGTAAACCAGTCGATATTAGATCGAGAGACTATGTATGCGTAATAGTACGTTGCTGGGAGTATATACAAAGTGTAGGAACTATTACGTCGTACGAGTGCGGAAGCCGCCGTTTTTTTTCACTCTCTCAATCTTTAAATAATAGCCGCAAGGCTGCCACTGCAAAACTTTTGACGCTACTGTACGGACTCTGTTTAAAGCGCATTCGCAAAGATTTTCTGTCTCGTTGAAAAGTCCCTGTAACGAGACTTTGTCGAGCGAGCAGCTTGTAATACACACGCGCGATTAAATAAGTTGGTAATAAATTTCATTACTTCGATAATAAGTAATCAGCGTAAAACTGCATGGACGTCAGAAAAGATCAGAAAAGATCAGAAAAGCTAACGCAACTTTCACATCGTTACTTTGTCAGGCGCTATATGATCCTGAAGTTTGCTGCAACGTCGCGATTCAACGAAAAATATTTTTTCGATTAATTATTTATTGAATTTCGAAAACTATGGCAATTTTTCGTGTCGATTTAGTTTTTGGGTCGCACGAGAAAATGCTTTCATTGTCCACACTAAATATTGAAAAATAATTACGAGCTCTGCTCAAGAAAAAACATAATTTCGTTGCATTCCAACGATGAAAACTTCAACATAATTCAGGCGCTTAATGAGCGCCCGAAAAATTGAGTAAAATGAAATGGAAATCATGATAAAATGAGTAATCTCACGCTGAGCGATATTAGTAGATCGATATATATATATATATATATTACTTTTTTTCCAACGTGAATACGATATTAAAAGTGATCGCTTGTTATCAAGACTTCGTAAAATTGGATAAAATCTTCACGAGGCTCTTGAGCTCGAAGGAATTTGGAGGTTTTTCCTGAGACTGATGCTTCGATCGATAAAGTTGATTGTTTGCTATTTTTTGCGGGAAAATCGAGCAGGAATTCTTTCGTTTACGTATCGTTGGTGTATATTTGAGGTCAACGACACTCGAGAAAAAATCCTCCGAAGGGGAAGAAGATGGTCTCGTAATTTATAACATCTTTCGTCGATACGAACTTGGAGCAAAGAATGTATCATTGTGAACGTTTGATTAATCGATCTTTTATTCTGGTCTTATGGCAAAGTACAAACTCCAGCCCTCTCGCTCTCTTCCTTCTTTCTTGTTTCTACGCGAAGGGGGTTTACGTTCTTCTTGTACCGGGGAAGATTGAAAGAGAGGATGAATAAGATTGAAAATTGTGGAAAGACTTTGTGGAAGGCTGCATCGTGTAGCGAACGAGAGATTAAGTTCGCATGTGTATCTGCATTTATACACGTTCGAGAGGGAGAGAGCGCGGACAAGCTTCGGTTGCTCTTTCCTGAAGAAAAATGGTCCAGGTTGCCCAGGCAAACGTTGCCTCTTTCGCGGTAGTGAGAGAACTGGAATACGATAGGATCGCGATAGTACGGAGCATCGTGTGAGTCTGAGGTGAATAGAATCTAAGAAAATTCTCCGAAAAAATTACAATATATTTCCATCGAAATATCGAGCATTTTTTCGAAGAAAAAAGGAGGAAAAGTCTCGATTAAATTGAGCAATGAAAATAGCGATTGAATCGACGAAAAAATGTGGAAAACGCTGTCACTTCGTGTCGGTAGAGTTCGGTTAATGTTAAAAATTGTCCGTTCCATTGTCAAAGTAAACGATGCTGTTTCACCTGAGCCTGATTTTCCTTCGAGTGCACAAAATATAGGAAGAAGAAAAAGGGAGAATAAAAAAGAAGAATGAGGAGCGAGTGCATGGAGAGGAGAAAAGAGGAAAGGAAGAGAGATGAGCGCGGCGATGATGCTGCAGAGTAGCACGCCAGGGGATCTCTCGGACTCTCGAAGCCCTCGGGCATTATTTCTCTCCCTTTATCTCCGTCTTCCTCGACTTATAAATAAATCTCGATCGCGTGGCTCCAGCCCCCACTATTTCCACCGTTTATGTGTCTTCTCTCTCATACTCTTTCAATGTTTTTCTTTTAGATGCCCAAGGGGGGTTTCGCAGTTGGACGCGCGCCGCTCTCTTCGAACGACCCCTTCTCCTTGCGAAGATCCACGCGCTTTGCCACACGACTCTGGCGCGCGACGTTCTGCTGTTGCTGCTGCTTCTGTCTCTCTCTCCATCCTTCTCAATGCCTTTTGCCATCTTTTCCTCTCTTTTTCTTCTTCTTATATTATCTTTCTCCTGTTTTTCTCTCCGAGTCTCTCGCTCTCTCGCTCTCTCTCATCTTTATGTGTATAACTCGGTGTTTTACTTGTGTTAGTGATGATGCTCGTGTTCCTCTTTCTCTTGACTCTTTCGCCGCGAGAGAAGCCGGTTGCACAGGTGCGCGCTATTCAGGATGTTGTACCTGCAGCACCGACTCCCGAGACTTTGCTCGCGATACACCTCGATATATGTACACATGCATGCTTTTTACATCCTTTTTATTTATTCCTCGTTTTTTTTTCTTCTATTTTTATTCGTTCCTTCCGCGCCAGATTCCCTCCGTTTCCAACGGTTACCACACTCGAAGGATTCTCTTAATATTTTTCGTATTCATATCGTTATCGCGTTATTATTTATCCGAAATTTGCAATCCGCCAAATGCATGAATTCCATTATTTCCCTTCATCCCCGAGATCCACGTATATTTTCTCATGAAATTTGGTGGCGTCAAAATTTCGTCATTATCTGCTCGAAATCAAATATTTCGAGCATCACGACGGCCTGGACAAACATTATATAAAATTAGTCCATCTCTAAAGAATCTGATTTTTGAACTGCGTCGAATCTCGACTTTCCTATTATTCAGCCTCAACGAAAAAAAATGTTTTCAAATATTTACAGTTAATTGATGAAATATTGAGATATTTGTTTTTTTTTTCCGGCTATTGAATGACTGGGTTTTCACGTTATGGACAAAGTTTCTCAACGCAAACAAGCTGTGTACATAGTAAACGCGCGGTTTGTCTCGCGTTCTCGTTTCTCGTCATCGGCATGAATGAAAGCCAGCTCGGGTTTTCATTCAACATATCGAATACCGATCGTGAGAGACTTGTGGTATTGCGTATTACGTTGAAAAATAACGTTTCTGTACAATTTACTACGCGTTCGGTGTCTCTCTCGTTCTTTTTCTCGCGCGTTCCCGCTGCTCTCAGTCAACAAATGCAAACGTCACAGTGGAGTATAAAAAATGGATGTCCGAGTATCGACAAGAAATGATCAACGAATGGGAATAAATATTTTTTGTTCGCACATTAGTTGAGCTGTAACGAGCTCCCGGAGGATGGAGCAATCTTGTCCCTTCCGTTCTTCTGTATTTTAAAAGAGATGAATCGGATGCTGGTGAACAAAAGGGCCCAACTTTTCACCTCTCGGAGCATGAATTGTTGTGGCTTGCGTCCTTTTGTTACCTCACAGACACTCAATACACAAGGAACATGTGTGTATTCCAAGATATAACGGTTCTCGCGATGTTGCACATCGAAATGATGCATTCACGTTGAAGGAAGCCAGTCATCATCGACGCACGTTAACTCACCTATACTTAGCTACATGTTATATATTTCTCAACTAGCATCTTCGGAACCATGGATCTTTACGAGATCCGGTCGAATGGAGCGAGCTCAAAACCCAAGAAGGAAAGAATCTTTATTGCATATGACGTGTCTCGAATACGCCGCACGCAGCATCCGGACTTGTAATGTTGAGAAAAAAAGGCCAAAAGATAACATGGTCGTAATTGTGATAATAATAGAAAAACGAGCCAGATATGATATGCAAGTCTCATCGTATATCGGTTGAATTTTCCCATCGACAGAAACGAGATTTCCCGTAAAAATCGATTTTCTCATCTCCATGATATATGAGAATCCAATATTATCGGAAAGCTCACGAAAAACTCGATGGATATCATTGTTTTTTATGATTCTTTTGGAAAAAAGAGGTTGGTTTTGTGGATGAAATTTAAAGGGCGATATAAAATGCAGGATAATCGATATTCCATGGAATTTTTTCGTCTCGGTTGGAATGAACGAGTTTCAAGTTCGTTTTGGACCAGGGAGGAGAGCAATCTCGTAAGTTTGCCGAGCTCACGTAGAGTTTAACGTTCTGCTGATTCCGCGCCACGCGTAAGTATCAAACGAGCGCATAAGGAGAGAGACGAGAGTGAGACGAGAAGAGAGAGCGAGAGATATAGAGAAAGAAAAAGAAAGAAAATTGCAGCATGAAAAAGAGCATACAGGGATTCGAACGAGCCAACGATAATAAAAGTACATACATACACATATGTGTATAAACAAGAAGAGATGTATACGTTCATCTCACTTGCTCGCCGATGACCTTATACGTCTTGAGCAAAACCTGTTCGGCTACCCGCGGGTGCATTCGAAATGCTTCTCGCTCTCGGATCACGCCGTTCGCAGTGCAATGATGCTTCTGCTTTTCTGCCTGTTGCGCCGTTGATCTCTTCTCCTTGCTGCTTCTGCTTCTCGCGGCTGCTGCGTTGTTGCTACTCCTGCTGCTGCTGCTGCTGCTGCTTTTATCCGCGACGCCTCCCGGCCAAATCAATTATTTGTTTCGTTACTTTTATTTGTTAAACCGAGAAAACGGCATTGGTATCCCTCCCGCGCGCTTCCCCCATGTGTATATACGTGTATGAGATGATCAATGCATTTTACCGAGGGGAGCGATCGCAGTGGGATTGTAAAATAACAACAAAAAAAAACAGAAAAACAGAAAAACAAATGCCGACCTCCGATAATTTTTATCCAATGCGACGTCGAACCGAGACTTACAATTTTCATTGAAAATGAAAATTGCGAAAGCTTGAAAATTCGAGCCCGATTGACGGTAGAACGAGATAATGATTTCCGGGGAAAATTTTTTATCGAGGAATATCGATGAAGAAATTATCGGCGTGAATATCAAACGGTGATGAAATAGTTTGTTAATTATTTAAATGTCATAATGCCGCGCAGCAATGTGTAATTTATTGAAGACTTTAACACGAAATAAAAATGTATTGAGCGTCCGGCGGCTTTAGTAATTCTGTGCAACACTGGCGAAGGAATATGAATTTTTATTCGTACAATCGTATATTTTTACGATTGGTTAAAAGTGAGAAGGAGCAGAGTCGTTAAAATCCATTCGCGTTATTCGCTTGGCGACTCGCGGCCCGGAGTGAGACACGAAAATATACACTCGAGCATTATGTCACGTAATAATCATCATCATAAAAAAAAAAGACTAATAATAACAACAATAATGTGTTTTACAGTCGACAATTAACACCGCATTGTTTAACTTTCCTCGTCGTCTTGTTGGACGGTGTATGGAAGGTTCGCCAATCGTTCTCCCTCTCATTATTTCGTAACGCAGTCGCGATTGCCTCTTGCGATTAAAAAATCTCCTGGTTCGAGTGCCTCGTGTTTGTTAATCGTTCGCTCTTTTTCCATGTTTTATTTATCATTGTTATTATTATTATTATTTTTCTAATATTCCGTCAGTTACGACGGTAGCAAGAAAAAATCGTCAAACTGGGTGAATAATAATTCGTAGGACGTCAGAGAAATGATTAAATTTGAAAATGCGATCTGATTATTTAACGGAATGGCTTTTGTTGCCTTAAGTCTCGTCGTCGTTTTGCGAGATTAATTCACGAAGTCACATGATTTCTCAAGCTTTATACAGTAAAAATACGAGCTGAACGAGCTAACCAGAAAGGGATACGTGAAGTGCTTACCAGAACGTAATCTCTTTGGTTCTTTCATGCTTCCCTGGCTGGGAAATTGGTTACGATCTTATAACCGAACGTTGGCATTAAATATATCGTATGGAGCATTTTTTCGTCTCGCTCTTTCCCATTAATTCGGGTTGTTTGATGGGAAAGAGGGAGGAAGAGCGAGAGAGAGAGAGAGAGAGAGAATGGATTGGAGATCTCTGGTCGATGTTGTGCAACGCGAAAGTCAAGGAGCTCGTTGGCGGGAACGGAAACGCGTTTCCCCACAGGATATAGGTACGCGAGTTGAAAAAATTGAATTAGAGAAAAGCGGAGGCAAAGCGAGAAGAGCGAGAGACAATAAAAGAAAAATAAGTAAATCAATAAAAATGATGAGTAGAGAACTCGTTAATATATACGAAGCGTTGTTCGTAATCCTCGTTATTTATGAAAAATTCATAGATATGAATATACACATGGGTATAGAGGACCCGAACCATATAAATAGACAAAAGCAAGGCAAAAAGATTAATCCCTGCGAGTATAGTATCACGAGGAGGGCCCATGCACGCTTCGCTGGCGTGTGAATAAAATACGAATAACACGACGAATTGAGAGAAGCGAAGAAGATGAGAATGGGGAAGGAAGAAAAAAGGATAAGAAACGCTCACGAAAGGGGCTCCCGAGGATTATGTCGTGTGGAAAGGAGGAACAAGTTGTTGATGTCTCATCAGCGTATATCTTAACCCGTACTTGATTTATAAACGGACAAATAAAAACTATGCCTGATATTATTGAAAAAAGAAAGAAAAACGAGCTCGTGACTGTGAGATAAATCGGATAGAGAGAGAAAAAAATTAATAAGTGCATAATTGTATCGTTCCGTGTCCAAGAGCGTCTTTGGCCGGACACTCCCACGCCTCAGCTGATCGACATCGTGTGAGTAAGGTTCCGTGCCCCAGGACACGAACGCTCTCTGTTACGCAATTTTAAAAAATAACCAGAAGACGGTACAGCATCCCGTGAGTTGATTTCCGCGATGCATAAATACAGCAACTTCTATATTAGCCATTTCTCGTTCGCATCTGTAGAATCAAGCGATATTCAATTAAATCGAGCTGCGGAAAGGTTATGAAAATTGGAAATATCAAACAAACCAAAAAATTCTTCAACTTTGTACGTTGAAACGAAAACAAAAATGTCATGTGTATGGGAAACGAATTTTTTTGGCACGTACTCACCGACGTGTTTGCGACGTCCGTTCGATGTGATTGATCCGGCGGACTTGAGATATTAAACTTTTTTTTTTTTTTCATAAACTCGGTTAAGCTCTCACGGTAATTGTTCCCGTCAGTGACTACGTGACATAAAACGATTTAAGAAGAAATACTTATATTTACGTCGACCGGGGTGGCAGCTCGCGTTCTTGTTTTTCGTTTATCGTAATTAATGTTATTAATCGAATGACGAACTCTGTTAATCTTGTCGCGTTAGTCGAGTAGATGCGTTTTTCAACTCCATCGCTCAGTCTTCTTTCTTTATCAATTACATACAGTACACCCGCTGTATAATTATACTGACGGTAAATCGTGAGGACATCCTGAATGTAGTTTCCTCACCTCACGAAATTCGTCATCGTTGGCTTTATTAATATTTACATGCACTGAGAAAACAGTATAATAAAGAAATATATTTAGTTGGTACTTTTACTCAAACATTAATTAACCGTTAGAAAATTAATTAATAATGAAAAAATATCTTTGTTATCACGATTTAATTTCATAGGCATAGCATTTCCTTGA
Source organism: Campopleginae sp. 14b (assembly GCA_030522525.1). Lineage (NCBI taxonomy): Eukaryota > Metazoa > Arthropoda > Insecta > Hymenoptera > Ichneumonidae > Campopleginae sp. 14b. Next base: position 8,205 of record JAPYYS010001408.1, read on the forward strand.
AGATATTGATTTGTTCGATAATCGCTTTGGCATTCATGCACGGTATTAAAATGTATACGACCATTTCCATGTCATATTTTCCATTAGGAATGTCAGGGTATGAATATAATTACGAAAACCGATAAAAAGGGAGTTGAAAATAAAACTAGAAGTTCGAGGCGCGAATATCCTGTCACAATTTCGCGAAAAGTACAACTAAAAGGTTTGAAGGAGAAATGCTTTCGAGTAGGGGCGTGTATGACGATGAGAAAAGTTGTTGCAAGAGGCAGCAGGAATGACGATGGAATCTTACGAGGAGAGTTGCTCGGACTAGAGGGGAAAAAATCGGAGCTACTGAACGAGATATACGCAGAATACGAGGAGTAGCGAGCGAGAAAAATATAAAAATACTGCATTGGTAACCGCAAGAATTCTCGCGGGATAAACCAACAGCATGCCGGATGGAAACTTTTCCGATCGGCCGGACCAAAGGACCAACGAGACCGGCCAGAGATAACGACGAAACAGAAAGAGAAAGACCGAGAAGCAGAGTCTCCTTCACTCGGGACAAATAACGTTCGAGAGCCTTATCGTTCCTCGGTGTCGCCGCACGACACATACCAAAAGCATTTTTCAATTATTCTTGTTAAGCCCTTCTCTGTTTAATGAACATCATAACGAGCTTTCGCGGTACACATATGACGTTATAAAAAACGACGACGATAATGAAAGCATATAGAGTCCTCGTGGCACTCGACCACGACGGAAGGAAGTGGTCACACAGACCTCAAGACTTTCTCACTCCGATTCACTTTTTTTTTCCAACAAAACTCCAATTTCGTGACGTAATTGGATTCATTTCGACAGGCCAAGAATCCTGAAAGAGAACATTCACGTGATTTCGCAAAATAATTAATAAATTCGCGTTATCGAGGCAAATGTCATGAAAAAAAAAACCCCAAAAAACACCGAAAATTGTAGATTAAAATTGTACGAGACAGCCTCCGAGAACACTAGATTGGTTATTGGTACGCGGGAGAGCGTGAGAATAAAAATCTCGAAAACAAGAGAAATCACAACGAGATAAAGCGTCCAATTTCCGGTTAGCGCGAGGTTCATGGAGCAGCAAACGCACAGTGACGTACTTGGAGTGACATATGTATAAAAAAATCTGAGTATGAATAATGAGGACTTCCGGTCTCCGTAGCAAGAATAAACTGATAAAATGAACACTGATATTTGCGTGGTATTTTCCAAAGACGAAAAAACAATAAAACGATATAAATAAAAAGAGAAAAAATGGCGTAAAGAGTGGATAAGAAATGAAGCTGTTGAAATATCGTGGCTCGTATGCTGTGCTCACTTCGTGGTCCATTTCAGATTTCATCTCACTCAATTTCTGTCTCTGTTCCTCTCTCTCTCTCTCTCTCTCTCTCTTTCTTCGTTTGTATATCTCGGAAGAGTCTGACTGCTGTCGTTTAAGAGAGAGGATTGGCTTGGACAACGACGAAGTAGATGCGTGAAGCAAACACGGCCCGATGCGATTCTGCCGGGCATTAATTCACTCCGATCGAACATAAGAGTAAAAGAGATACAAATGTATAGAGATATTAATGCACACACGCGTTATATATATACTATGGGAACGTTGGACTTGTCGAAGATATCGATATGTTTCGTGTCTCTGGAGCTACCGAGAGTTTAACGTTGGAAAAAGGCGTCGACGTCTTCGACAAGCTTCTCCACTCGATTTATCGAGATTCACCGAGTCTTATTTATTCAGGACCCATCAGTTCTCTCATTCCCTTTTACCCTTCAGCATCAAAGTCTTTAGGAAACAGTACAAACGCAACACACAGAGGCATCTCCAAAGCACCATAAATAATGACAAAATCATTACTAAACCCGGTTACTTTTTTTTTCCCGACATAACGGCGATAAAAAGTCTCAATTTTCGGTAATTTTCGTATCGATCGCGTCAGTAAAGGGTCACACGTCGAATAGTCGAGCAGACGCGCGAAATAAAAAAAAAAAAAAAAAAACAACAACAAAAATGACGTTAACGCAGCAAAAATGTTTATAAATAAAAAAATCGACAGGATACACGAGCAGACCTGAATAGGTCATGGAACAGTCAATTTCCTGGTTCGTGTCGAGATTCACGCACTCTTTGGAGATTCAATGAGAAAAGGTGAGACGACGAAAAGGAGGAAAAAGGAGAGGCGAAGGGGAGAATAAAAAAAGGCGAGAATCTGATAGCGGTGAAGAGAAGAGGCACAATCAGTACGTGGATTCGTAGCATTGAGCATCCTTTGGTACATATACGTAGACGAGTATATACGTCGAAAGGTTTCCACATGAAATACTTAACATTTATATATATATACATGTTATCGAGCAGGCTCATTGTAGGCCGGAGGTTGTCGAAAATTAAAATGTAATTACAGTGCATATAATACACGGTAGCCCAGGAAACGCGATCGTTATTGGGAAATGCTCTCTCGCGTTATGCTCTCGACGGATCGATACGTATCTCGCGCCACATCGATGCACGTAGTACATCTATATACAAGATCTCGCGGTGTGTGTTACAAAGATCTTTGGTCTCGTTGTTTCGAAGAGAACGATAAGGACCGGAGGGAGGGAGAGAAGGAAGATGATGAAGTAAAAGGGATGCTGGATGAGCGGTTGTGCTCTTGCATATGAGCGATAACTTCCTATCGATGTATTACAAGAGAGACGGAGAGAGGAACGAGGGAAAGGGAGGGGGGAAGGTAGAAACATTTGGAATTTGATGAAACAAGTAACGAGGCAGCACGTAATTAGTAATAAAATAAACCCGTTAAATTAACCTGGAGATTGTTTCGAAAAAATAAGAGCGATCTTGCAATTTTTCTCTAAGTGTATTTAAATAAAAAGTGCGATGAGGCCTGAGTCGAGCACGAAGAGCCAAGAAAAGGCATCACCGAGGCTAATAGTAAATTAGTGATCCTTTTTAAGTGCATAAATCAATGGCTTCGGTATAAATAAGTGCACAAAGTCCAAGTGGCCGTGGAGCATACCATTTTTTCCGGAATATTATTTTATCCTTATTTTCTTTTTGAGAAGGATGGACGAAGCGGAGGAAAAGAGAGAAACGCGGCGTTAATGATGAATCTGATCGGACGAAAATTACGTGCTCGATATATGGCCGACTGGGAAGCAGTCGGGCTAAGCAGCAGGAGAGGGGGATTCAGCGAGAAGTAAAAGATGAGATAAAAAAAAAAGAAGAGGAAACGAATCTAGTCGCAGGCAGTGAGTATAAGCAGGCGGCACATTTCGTGAGAGTTACTCTCTGCTCGGGAATAACGAGAGTCGAAGAGAAAAAAAAAATAAAATTATATACGTATAAAAGTGTAAGGAACGTTGGTGCGAGCGAGCCAGATGAAAATAACAACTACATATTTATATACAAGTACATAGCTCCGTACATAGGTATTAAAGCGTATGTATACATATACATATTGATACGACGTGGATAGGTGTGTAAAACACACGAGTTGAGAAGGTATATGGTGGTACAAGCTGGATGCTGGAAGTTGTAAGTGGCGTGGCTAGTTTTTCCACTATATCGTCTTGAAAGATGAATGAACCCGGCAATTTGTTGGGAGCGAGGACCGAGACGAGGGAGAAACGTAGTTGTAACATCTCTCCATACATTCGTATACATGTAAATACTATCGTATGTATATTATAATGTTATATACAGCTGTGCCGAGAGCTGTACACAATTCTCCTTAACACATGTAGTCTTGCATTGGCATATAGTCATGTTAGTGCTTTGATGCAGTATGTAGAATTCTCCCGGACCTTTATTATCTTCGTGTAATCTTTGAGTGTGCAACGAGAGTGAGAGAGAGAGAGAGAGAGAGAGAGAGAGAGAGAGAGAGAGAGAGAGAGAGAGGGAGAGGGAGCTGGTAAAATCTATGGGAACAGTGGTATGTGTGGAACAAATGAGCAACACTCTCGCGAACGATGGATATCGGGGAATACGAGCAGGAGAACAGGAAGGTCTGGCAGGCTTTCTCCATATTTAATACGGTATCCTCTTTGGAGGATTGTTCTGTGAGCCTAACTCGACTATTATCTACGAGGAAAATAGTTGCCCTTGGGAAAGAGAGAATAATATTTTGGATGAAGAAAAAAGTGGAAGCCCTTAACCGAAGTTGATTCACTGTCCAGGCTTTGCAGCTCGCACAACAATCTCAATTTAGAAAATAAAAATAAGCGTATCCATAAAAGCAATAGCCTCATTCACTAACGTTTATTTCGTTGAAATTGATAATAATGATTTTTAGAATGCTCGCTTATTGACCACTTGGCGCGGGGATGCGCAATAAAAATGTAAAGGTAAAAAACAGCGGCGGCACATTTTTGTACGAGGCTTTGAAAAGGTCGGTTTTGTACGGCGGTTTAGCCATATCTTGTCCTATAGTAGCGTGCTCTTTATATAACGCTCTCTCTTTCTCTCCCTCGGTCTCTCATTTTACGTAATAACGATGAGTCTCGCGCGGGGTGCTCAAATAATTAATTCCGGTAGAAGAGAAGCCTCTATCTATAGTACACGAGTTGTTGCTGGGAAATAAAAGTAGGGATCCTCGTTTTTTCTCCCTCCGCATCTTTAGCTTCTTCTTGTTGTGGAGAAAAATGTACGTGGACTGGTCGGCAAGGTGCTCGGCATAAACAACGCTAATAGACGTCTAATCCTTGCGTTATCGAGGCGGGAGGGCAACACACTCAAGCCCAAGAGATAATATATACAGTAATAGTATTAGTGGAAAGCTGGCTATAATCCTACGCAAGGAATATTATATGTCTAAAGCGAAGGCAGGAAGGGTTACGCTTTTAAGAGCCCTTGAAACGATGCATAAACGTTGAGCCGTAAAAACGATCGTTTTTCTCTCTCTCTCTCTCTCTCTCTCTCTCTCTTTCTTCCTTCGGTCTATCTTTCTCTTTTCGCTGCGGTGCGCGCAACTTTATTAAAGCTAGAACATCACAGCAGAGGGTTTTCTCATCCCCAAGATTCTCATTGAAACGATTTTTGTTGTTGGTTGCCTGCACGTTCGATGCTATATCCTCCGTTGCACCGAAAGCAATAATGCGTGTCTGATGCATCTTTCAAAGGTCCCAACACATGTAAATTTAGTAAATTCGATGGTGGACGTATGTTACATAGGAAATAATATAATTAACGTCGGTCTGTCTGGGAGGAGGTAGATGAAGCATAAAAGCTCGAGGCAGAAGAGGCTCGATAGCGGCGTAAGGAGGAGCAGCAACGAGAAGCTGCGAGAGAACGAGAGAAATCACGAAATACACGCATTTTGTGGTGGAATGAATTGGAGCGGGGATAAACAGCAAGGGTGGGAGAAAAAACGATGGAAGGGGAGGTTAGCAGCTTAAGCCTCGAGGGCAGCCCTCCCCCCGAGGCTTATAGACCGCGCGCGGTCCAGCAACAGAGGCTCATGATTACGAGCCGCAATTATGTCTCCGCGGAGCTCACCGCTGTGTAGAGCTGCTGGTGCTGAAGCTGTGGCCACGCCGCGATCTTTGAGGTCGTCGTGTATAACTCCCGGCAAAAGTTATCCAACCATGAAACATCATAGCGATAAATTAACCATTTTTCATTTCCACTCGGTACGATCGCAACACTAAATAACGAAGATTCCATTATTTCTTTTTTATTTCATTCTTTTTTTTCTATCATCGCGCGATTATTTTTGGCACGTTACCGGAAACTTATTTAATTTTTATCTTATGATGCCCGTTTTCCAGATTACAATGGATTTCTCTTCAGAAATAACTGAAATAAATTGTCGAGACTTGTTTTTAGAGGAATATCGTCACTTGCCGAGAATCGATAAACGTCCAGCAATTTTATCGAGTCTTATCGCTTTCGAGTCTAATGATATAATCAGCCGGCATTTCCGGCCCGACGGGGTTAACATAAATCAGCAAGAGTGTTGATAGAATGAATTGCAAATATTTCATTGAGCCATTTTCTTGCGAGATTCGAAGGTTTAACAGCGAACGGGGTATACGCATTATTTTTATTTATTTGTTTTAATGAGAAACGCGATTGACGGTGCACAGAGCATTTCCGGGGGACAGGATCGGTGCATGTGATGTAATAACTTGTTGCAGCTACTGTACCAGTCGCGGGAGCGTGTGGCTCGAAAGGAAAGAGTGGGGGGGAGAGAGGGCATCGGAAAATGTTGAAGCGAGGTGGTAAAAGAGAGTTCTGCGAGACGGCGGCAGGTAATACGGGCGGCAAAGGGAGTTTAGGTGTGCGCCAAGACGATATAAACATATAATGAGCAGTAAATGTATATACGGGTAAATATAGACATACATGTATGCATAGGAGAGGAGAAGCTGGTCGAGCAACTTGTTTCTCGTGCATAAGAAGCTGCGCGAGAGATCGAGAAAGAGGGAGAGAGCGCAAAGGGAGAATGGGCGAGTGAAATGATGGAGAGAAAGACGCGAAGGACGGCGTAGAGAGGAGTGAAATAAAGACGGATAGTTGGGAAGAGGGAAGGGCGGCGAATCGAGAGGCTCGTTCCCACGATCTCATGAATGAACTCGCGTGGCCAGCGAATGTAGCGAGTGGTGGGGATCGCGAAAGAGAGAAATATCTTTAGTAAGAGGGAGGAAAGAGGTGAAGGGACAAGAGGAAGGGGGTTAGAAATGAAACGAGCGAGAATAAGAGGTATGAGGACGCTAGAAAGGTAACGCTACATATCGAGCCTCTAGTATACTCTCGAGGGATGACCAGACGTACACGAGCAAGAGAGACGTACGAAAAAAAAAAAATTTCACCGCCAATTAAAACGATAGTTGGTTGTTTCTTTGACCTTTTTTTTTGTTCCATCATTTTGCTCATTATTTTCGAAACAACGGTTCTGAAATCGTGGGCTCACGCCGTATTAGGGGCGCCATTTTTTTCACTCCTTTTCGGAATAAGCCAAGGCATCGAAAATACTACGGGGCATTTTTAATACGCGTACGCTGACGTTTATTGATTGAGCGCACTTAATCGAACGCGCATTCCAATCTTCTTCAATTTCTAAATTAATAGCCGAACAAATCAGACCGTTTCGTCTTCGGTTTATCTTAATGACCTGATTTCTTTGAAGAATTAATTATCTCATTAGTCTTTATGATCTCGTTGTTATTACGCTATGCTCCATTATGAAATACACGGTCGTTTGTTCGATTATCGATTATCTGAGCTCCCGCGCAAATGAGCACAGAATGAAAGCCATTTTTTACCTCGCTCGATCCTCTTTCTTTTTTTTTTAACTTTTTTTAATAGCACACATCGTATCTTGATCGATCGTTCTATCATAATGCTCGAAATATACTGCTTGCCGCTAAGCACCCCAGCGAGCCAACGATCCAAAGTAGAAATATTCATAAAGTTTACAACGTTTTTATTTTTATTAACGATTTCTTCAATTTTCAAAATGATCCAAATTTTTCGATCTGATGCACTTTTTGGGTCGCGAAAATCGATCGCTAAACAACCTTGGAGAAAAAATAAAATTTCCTTGCATTTTCAACGATGCAAACGTAAACGTTACAAATATTGATCTTGTTTCCCATCGATCTTCACTAGGAATGAATAAAATACACAGTATTTCTCCACGCAAATTGATTTTCGTCGGAATAAAAATGTTTAAAATCGTTATCATCGCGTTATTGGCGGAAGATTCGATAAAACTTGAAAAAAATATTCGAACGAGCTGTGAAAACGAATTGGACAAGATTGCAGTGAATGGAAAGGTGAAATTTTGCGAGAGGAGAACCGGTCGAGAGATATTTGAGGAAACGGTGCCCTCTCGATGATCGACAACCCGTGCGAGAAAATAGCGTGAGAATAAAAAGCGGAAAAACAGGGTGAATAAGTATTTTAAGAAAATAAATGTATAAAGGAAAAAACCTTGAGAAGCCGAGTGTAGGAGAGAGAGAGAGAGAGAGAGAGAAAAAGGGTTGGGGGGGAGGGGAGAATGGAAAGAATCGTACGATGGTTTCTGGTCCACCCGCGTCCATTCTCTGCGTCCTGCTCCCTTTCGTTATTTCTTTCTTTCTTAATCTCGCGTCGGCCTCTCAAGATCGCTGGCACGTTGCTCGTTCATGAATGAAACCGTCGAGTGAATTGCCGGATCGAGTCGCGTGGCGCCACGGTGACGTCACGCACAACCTGTTGCTGTACCTGTTCCTTCGACTCTACTCCATGTATTTCTCTCTCAATCCGTATCCTGTTTTTTTTTTTGCACCCCCTTGCTCTCTCTCACTCTGTGTGATTACGTTTATATGGTTTGTCCCGCGATAGGTGGTCAGAGCCTAGGCCATGAACACATAATTCTGACACGATAACTTGTCGCCACATTCGCACTCTCAAGTTGCGTGACTCAAGCCTTATTCTTTTCCATATTTCTTATTGACCATGTCGCCCAAAATTTCATGGAATTTGGATACACGAAAATTGAGTCTTTTTCCATGATCGAGACTGCGGAGTTCTTCAGTTCGAAATAAAAAAGAAAAAAAAAAAAAAAAAAATTTTTAAAACCACCACACTTGATCAAGATCTTTAATTAGATCGATGACGAATTTTACTGAAACGATTAATTATCGATTCTCTTGCAGAGTCCACGACCTTTGACTTTATATCAAAATCGATTTAGCTGAGACTCGACTAGTGTCGTTATGAAGAGAAAAAAAATCAAGCAAAAAGCAACGAGCCAGTGGGGACTCGAGTAAATTAAGCTAATTAAGTAACGAGCATTTAGTTGGTAATATAATTCAGCAAACTATGACACAGACCGGATAGAAAACCGAGAGTCTGTCCCTCTCTTTGGGCGATGATTCATAATATAAAAAAGTCGTTTGTTTTGTTTTTTCCTCATCATCATTTTATTTAAAATTATCTGTACGATCATTGCGAATAATTCTAGCGCGAAAGTGCACCGCGCAATTGTTTACTTTGCGAAACGTCTTGTGAATGGCGCAAAATAGTGTGCATGTTGTCAACGTGTGGGTGTGTGTATGGGAGTCGAGAATTGCATGAAAAATGTATGATAGAGTGCGGGTTATGCGGCGAGTCGAACAACATGATGAAACGTGCACACATGTGAACGTAACAAACGCATACACGCACCATTCGAATAACATACTATTTGATCGGACTGAATTGTTGCAATTTTATGAATGAAATTGCATTAATTAAAAGCGATCCTTCATGTGTTTCTTCTTTCAGGGCGTTCTTTGTTTATGGTTTTTTGCATCTATCTCGCCGAATCTTTCATTCGGTCTTCCTTTCTTGGACTCTCTAAAGTTTTTGTGCTCTTTGCACAATAATATACGAGCTCGTCCGCGTATAACGAGGTCAATGAGGCAAGTGTGTAAATCGGAGCTGCAAATGCGAGTGGAAAAACAAAAAAAATATTGTGCAATTTCGTTGTTCGAATAACGGATGTGATTAAAATTTTGGCCAATTATCCAGTTTGCGGGCTTTTTCCAAAAATTATGGTACATTTTTTTGTTCACTCCCGTAGAGCTGTTGATTGTATCATTAATAATGATCCATGGGCTCTTCCATAAATTCCATGAGTTATGGTGTTTTTAATTTTTCATAAATACTCCAAAAGATATCAAATGTCTCGATATCTACCATCGGGAAGGAGAAAGAATTCAAACACACGGACACGTACACATTGATGTGAAAAATTACAGCACGCTTGTAACGGACGCGGCCCTGACAGCTCCAATTTTTGGACACCTCCAATAACAATTATTGGCTATCGTCACGCAATCCTTGAAATTTGATTAACATTTTCCACGATAGAATAAAGAGCGAGCTATTTCCATGATAGATTCAATTTACTTATATATAGATTGTAGATTCACTTGCGATTTAGAATGAAATATTGAGATAAATTCGTAATTCGAATGTGGAAACCTCGAATATTCGTGCTCTATTTCAATACAAATGTAACTTGTTGTAACGAGAGCAACGAGTTTCCGGAAGAAAAAAAAAAGTTGCATTGTTTCTCGGAAAAGCCCCGCAGCTGCGCATTATTCCAAAGTTTTAGAGTGCAGGATGAAATTTTTTTTTTTACTGCTATTAGCGCATTCTAAGGGAACTTCTTAATCGGCTGAGAGATCGTAAGGATCGAGACATTCGACTGGTGGCGCCGCCGATCGGCACAACTTGGCACCCGTCCGATCGTCGCAAGTGGGTAAATTACCGACCGATGACAAGTATTGAGATAATTTCTTATTTTTATCCCTCTCGGTCGATATTTCAGGAACTTCTGGATCGATGATCGTTGGTGATATTCTATTTTCGTAAAAGTATCGAGGATGGTGGGAGGAAGAAAGCGAGCGAGAGAGAGAGAGAGAGAGAGAGAGAGAGAGAGAGAGAGAGAGAGAGAGAGAGAGAGAGAGAGAGAGAGAGAGAGAGAGAGAGAGAGAGAGACCCTCGTTTACCAGTTGAAAACAGCTTTCCTATACGGCCGTCTTACTGGTCCTATCTCGTTGTTCCTCAAATAACTCGAACCAGCTCGACGCTTCATGAATGATTCACAAGAATCAGAGGCATCGTTACAGCGACAAGAGCAAGAAAGAAGCAAAATAAGCTTGACGAAGGGACAGACAGAGTTCCATGGGACTGCGGCTGTCCGAAGAATATATCATCGCCGAATGTGAATACCGGGCGAGATCGAGATCATACCAAAAGAGTGTGATGCACAGCGCTATATCACTGTACGAAAAATAAATAAACGATCAAGAATTTATTCGCGATAAGCGAAAAAGTAAGAAACGATAAAATATTTTTATCGCCACTGATGTTGACAAAAAGTATGATTTTACTTTTTAAAAGTAATCGCTTTTTCGCTGAGAGCTCGCGGGAAAGCCCAAACATCGATGAACTTGATCGTTTATCTCGAGATTCCAAGTTAACGCGTGTGGAAAGTCCCTGACTAGGTAGTTGATTGGAAAAAAAAAATACAAATAAAAATGAAAAAGGTATCGGTGGAGCCTCGCCTTTGGAAAAGATTGTCATAATGTTACGCGCCATCGTATACACTTTAATGAGATTCCGCGTGAGAAAGGAAGAAAAAAAAAAAAGAAACGATACGACACGAAAAGAAAAACACATCCGAGGGCGTCTGTCGTCGGTCCCGCGGCCGAAAACGGCCCGGGGCATCTGGCGTTGTGTTTTAGAAACAGTATGATTTACGAGAGACTTTTGTACAGAACCCACCGACCTATGTATCCAACTTGAGCTAAAAAGCTCGATTTTTTTTTACCGTAAAAACCAAAACACCAAACGGGGAAACAAAAAAATTGAATTATTGAGTCGAAATGATAAATCGTTAACATTTAAACCGATTTTTGACATTACTGCATTTTTTTAACAATGTCCAAGTTTGCATTATTGAGATACAACGAAAATTGATTTTTTTGTAAAGCAGAGTGTGCACCTTGCCATACAGTATTCGTAAAAACTAGTGAGACTTTCAAAAACCGCGTATACGATAGAAAATAATTTCGAAAAAATGTCTGCATTTTTGGTCTGCCCCAAGAATCGTGTAGAAAAAATAGAAACAACTTTTTTCATTCATGTTATCTTTTTTATTTTTCAAACAAAATTCCTAAATATTTCAATAGAAAATAGTAACCCTCTAAAAATTATCTGCGAAATGTTTTCATAGAAACTTAACTTGTTTTATGAAACATGGTTTATTTTTGTCTTGCGATCGAACGTATTGGCATTTGTGTCATTATCGAAAGACTTGAAAAAAAAATGTATGAACGTTGCGCGTAAAAAAAATATAAAAATGCACATAACGCTATTGATCAAGAATATATGAAATTAAATATGTTCAGGCTAATACATAATTTTGATTTATTGTAAACAAAGATTTAAAAGACGCCACAGAGTTGCGATGGTTCATCGATGTTTGGATTTTTCGGAATTGTTGGCTTGGGACTCTGTAGTTTCATTTCTCCCTCTCCTCTCTCTCTCGCTCTCAGTCTCTCGTCATTCTCGCACTCTAAATATACGTGTCGGTCCAAAAGACAGTAAAATATGGAGCCATGTGTGAGGCAAGTGGAGGTCTGTGTGCATTGGGAGTTTGTGCATACACGAAGCCCAAGAAAGAGAAACCGCGAAAGTGCCAGAGAGATTTTTCGGGTAAAAAAGATCGTGAGAATTTTGGTAGTATTTTTTTTTTTTTTTCCTCCATGTTTTCTTTCAAAATTGGAGGTCCAGAAAGAATCCAGAAAGATTTGGGATGCGAGAAAGCACATTTTCCCACTCGGGGCCGATATTTAGTTGGTCGGAACTTCACCGGTGCGCTCTCGTTTTAAAATCCATGTATATAGACAAAAATATATTGAACCGGCTGATTTTAACCTTTCGCCATGCACGAGAACCGAACGCCGCGGTGCATAGAAACTCTCACACATGCATCACGAGATGAGAACAACCCCACGCACAGCTGCGGTTACACATTTCACGCAATGTGCCGGCCACCTTGCTGCTTCTGCTTTTAACTGCATACACATACAGAAAACCCACTCGCTCCGAGTTTTTTCTCACTCTCTCTCTCTCTCCCTAGTCCCGTATCATGCTTTCATGGTCTTTTCCTTTTTTTCGAACGATATCCTGACAGTGGCAGACGAGAGGAGCAATTCCAAGACACTGTCGAGACTCGTTCGTCCCATTCTTCTTCAGACTCTTCTTTACTCCTCTCTCTCGTTCATATTATTATCATTATTATCATTATTACGCGCGACCAGAATCTCGAATGTTTTATTTCGTTCAATTGGCTGAACGGATTCTCTTCTCCCATGGACCATTCGACGGACCCAAAAATCGTTGAAAATTCGAATCTAATATGAGATTTTTCTCTTATTCTGTTTTCCTGTCGAGACCATTTAAAGTTTCTGTGACGTCATAAAACCCCTATTTTACTGTATATAAGAGTAGGGCAGCTCTCGCGCTACGCTTTTCCTTTTAAACTTGGCGTCAAGCTGCTGCAGCGTCACTTGATTATCATTAAAAGTTAAAAAAAATGGGAAACCGACTTGTTTGCTTATAATGATTGGGTTATTGTAAAAATAAGACAACTGTAAAATTTCGACTCAATTATGTATACTGTTAAAATATTAAAATGCTAAAACCCACGTGATTCGATTAGACCCAATAAAGAGTAAGAAATATAATTTACAAAACAATTGAATTTAAAGTGATTGTCGCCAAAGTCGAGGATTTTTCAATGCACATGAGTTTCTATTGAAAAATCAGTTAAGGGGGATAATTTTAGAGGCTGTAAATCTCTGAGTAAACATCAACACGTGCCTCGAAGCTAAAGAAAGACCTTGTGAGGTGTTTAATAGAAAAACGTACGGTTTATAGAAAGGTTCACGAGGCAACATCGATAAAGAGTGGTAAGTAGAAATAAAATTCTCTCGGTTGACAGGCCATGGCATCGATGCTTTGGAGCCTCTGTTGCCAGTAGCCCTTCGTAATAAACTCGGGGCACGTAAAAGCCGGAGAGAGAGAGAGAAAGAGAGAGAGAGAGAGAGAGAGAGAGAGAGAGAGAGGAGAGAGAGACGAGTACAGTAAAGTCGCCTTAAGACGAGAATTCTTTGCGTGCGCGTTCATCCGGTACTCGTTTGCTTGGAATAAATTCTACACTCCTTTTGTATATATATTTTTCTTCACATATGTATCCGATTTTTTTGCTCTCCGTCATAGCTTGTATATATATATATATATCGATTAGAGAGGAAAAGGAATGAAAGAAATAGCTTCTCGGAATAACAAAACAAAATGTTAGCGATGATGCCCTGTAGTAGAGAGGTGTGGTTAACCGATGGGACGATTGTCGAGTCCCCCGTCGATGTCTCTCTTGAAAACGAGAAACATCGATCACAGAGAACGGGAGAAGTCAAAAACGAGCGAGAACGAAAAGCACGAAAATTGTTTTTTCTCTAAATGAGTAAACAAATAAAATATTCCGATAAATTATGCAACGATCTACTTTAATAAATTTATGAAAAATCAAATGTTGGATAAAATAAAATGTTGAGTCTGTTTTTCTTGACGATCGAAAGCAAATAGAGAAAATTTCGACTAAAAATTTCTTCCGATAAAGAGCCAACGAGGCTCCGTACGATTTTCTCGGACTGGGACACCGCGACAGACAAATTAATCGTTACATGAAGAAGGAAAGAGTGAAATAAAAAGGCGACGACGAGAAGAAAAAAGAAAAAAAGAGTGGAGGTTCATGTTAGAAACAAATTTGTTTTGGCCTGCGTCAATGTCGCACTATTCGTCTTGAACAATGGATAATTTACATAATACATTGCCCGCGGCTACTGGCGTCGTCCCGTGCGCGGCGTTAAAGTTTCGTTGTCATCGCAGAGGTGCTTGGGGACAGCCTCTATCGTCGGGGATCGCGTAACAATTGCCATCGTCCCCGTACACATGCACACACAGAGGCATATATATCATCTTTATAGAGGATGATTCAGGCCGAAATAAATGATGTAAGAAATAAAAAATGATTGGCGATGTTTGACGTTTTCACATGATATCTTATCAATTACCGGACATTGAACACAAGTTTTTCTTCTTCTTCTTACACTGAAATGAATGTGTTGGAAAATAGGATAGAACCATGAAATATAAAATTCGTCTAAAAAAACAAGCACAATCATAAAATCAACAGAAATATTGAATTCTATTTGCCATGCCCGAAATAAAATGCATTTATCGGGTTTACGGAAAATATAAACGTCGCGTTCTAGATGGCCAACTTTATTCGCCAACTGTAGCTCACCGTGTACCATCTCTTTTTTTTCTCCGTTTATTTCCCTCCTCTCCGGAATCATTTTTATGTACATAAATGTATTTTCTAGATTCTTTACTATGTGCGCGTTTGATCGAAACAATTCCGATTGCGAAATCAACAATGATTTTTGGAAAAAATTTAACACTATTTTTTTCCTTATTCTTCGTAAGAAAAAAACAACAGATGATTTGATTAAATATTTGCAATGGTTTTCCTCCATCATATTGCTGTCAGTTGTTGAACAAACACAAAACATACCTGGGTCTTTTGACGATACTTTTGAGTCTTTGAGCCCGAAACGTTTCAAACGATTCACTGTTTGATCAATTGTTTTTTTTTTTTTTTAATTTTTTTTTTTTCACTTTCCTCCAAGTCACGACGTAGCTAAAGGGAACAATTCTTTTTTTTTTACCCTCGTAATTTACAACCATTTGCCAGAGGATTTATTTAACTGAATATCCAAATCTCTTTGGATTTGTTCGCACAAACGATGTGCGAAGAAAAGTGAGAATTCGAAAAATTACGAGCACAGCATCCCTCACAGTTTTGATATACGAATATAAGCTATAGTGAGATAAAAAATGAATAATATACGAGGACGCGTGTGCGGCGATATCGTGCGAGTGCGTTAAACCGAGAGTTTAACGTCTCCAAGTCTTTCTCGACGGCTGATAAATGTATATTTCAAAATACATAATGTATAAAACGAGAGAAACAGCCTTGAGGAGTGTAGCTCGAAAAATAAAAAGCTGACAAAATTTAACGTGCGTCACTAGAGAGCAAGCAAATTCCAGTCATTTGAAAAATGTAAAAAAAGGATAAAGATGTATACGAAACGAAGGATTTCATGTTCCCCAATGGTTTTTAATTCATTGAAACTTTTGTTGCTGCGAGAAAAAGCCAAGGATGAATGAAAATAAAGAGAAAGAGAAGGGGCGAGCGAGATGAAGATGAAAAGAATGGGGTTGTCGTTGATGCTCCATTTTTTTCGTACTCCTTAAAGAATAAGGGAGCAACAGATTTTTTTGTCCATACTGACACGCCAAACACGCACCATACGGCTGTGGCGGACGTCTCGCTCTTCGTCAAAAGACACAGAGACCGGATGTGGTTCTTTTCTTAACGTACACTGCTTGCGCCAACTTCAATCGAGCTCCGTACACATTACCATACGCGAAATATAAGTCGGATTCTTATTTACAAAAATTAAATATCCCCAAGCCTCGTAAAATGAGGAGTAAAACAAGAAACAACTTCAAGCCTACAAATGGAAATTATTCATACGAGAGGCAATTTGAACGGAAATTATTTTTATTCGAAAAATGTGAAAAATGTGAAAATACGCATATGCCTTAGTAGACACAGAAAATCTCCAAGAACATCAAAGTTGCAAGCGAATCAAGAACAGAGATTTCGTGTCACCGTTCAATTTGCGTTATTTTAACTCGATCCTTCATTGTTTTGTTAATAACGTGACGGGTAAGTACCACGCACACGCACCAGAGAGATACACAGGATGCAGCCTCAACCCTTCCGTGACGACACGGGACAGCCCTCGCGGAGTGTTTCGCCGGAGAGAATTAAAAAAAGGGAGACCCAACGCACGACCATCAGATTTCATCGTCATTCTCTTTCTCGTATTCCACACAATCGCATCGATAACTTGTCCATTGTGTATGTTAGATTTTTTTGCAAAAAAAAAAAAAAAAATGCATTCCGCCATTTAAAAAATGAGAAGCGACTGCTTTGAGGCAACTGGGACTAATAAACAAACTCAGTTCGGATCTTTTCGGGTCCTACGTTTCATCAAAATATTAAAATGTATTGTTCAACTCCTCCTCGGCCATTAAGTAGGTCGACTATAGACGAAAATACGATAACAATTTAATAAAATTTGGTGATAATATTTTTTACCATCAAATGCGATAACACCATTTTTTTTCAATTTTTCTTCCACATATTGGTCAAATAATTTGAGTCTACAATATGCAAAGGATATATACCGATATATAACTGGATCCTAGTAAACTCTAGTGTTAAATAACTCCAAAACTGTGTAGAAAAAATATCTTAAAAAATGTGTATATTCATATTTAATACTAAAGAGTGAGCTCACCGAATCTCATCAAATTCTAACCATTTCGAATTTTCCTGTGCTCTTAACATGGCAACATTGTTGTGTGTAGCCACCCCCCTTAGTGACTGCCTTAGTTAAAAAATTTCCTTAAAAACTAGAGTGTTTTTCATTGAATTTCGACAAAAGAAAAAAAAAAAAAAAAACATAAACCACCGCGGGCTTCGAGATTCGTGATTGGACGCTGGACAGTCAGTGCTTCTGAGTTTGACAGTTAAACTAGATTGTCACGTAGAATCGGCGACCCACACATGACGATCAAGCAGAAACGAAGACATATAGTTATCTGCGAAAGAGTCTGGTTCTCTGACTCTGACTAATACGTGTATCAACATACAGCTAGGCACATATATGCACAAAAATATATAGATAGATGGATATATGTATTAAAGTACATAGTTATAGCCAGCAGGCAGAAAGCAAAGGAAAGAAGGGAAGGCGGGGGCGTTCAGTGGGGGGCCTTAATGAGGATGCTGCTGATTATCCAATTCGTAAATTCTCGCTATATTTTGATGGTGCTCTCGAAGCCTGAGCTGGTTTGCCGCTCGCATATACACGGAGACATAAACCCGGTCCAGCTATCATTATATATACGAAAATATGTGAGAAGCAAAGGGTCTGAATGGAGTCTCGTTACTTCGTAAATGTTCAATCTTTCATGCCCTTTTGTTGGTAAGAATTCGTGCAACACACAAGACACACATGTGTCTACTTAATATATCGAGATTAGTGAGAATAATGTGTGTGCGAGTAACGTGACTGTCCCGTGTGCGTCTCGCTCGTTAAAAAACACGCCGCACTTACTCGTTACACACTCGACGCTCTCTCGTTCCAATCTTGCACGGTTACGAGAGAATGGACGCGTGGTACTGCGTAACACAATGGGCCTGAATGGACGTACGTCTTTACATGGGTTATGCCTCTCGCGTTAGCCGGCTCTCTGTACGGACAGGACTTTAGAGATACGTATACATCGTGCGCCTTTTAACCTCGCGTTTACGCCAATATTGACCATTTTCATCAACACACACGCCGAATTTCGTTACGGAGGCGCAACATATATATTCTATTTTGCGAGTCAAGTTCCTCCTCGTCGTGACTAATTTCCGGAGCCCTCCGTCCACCTCGCGGATCTTTCACGAGATTATTCATGAGCGCCTTGCCAATATGACCACTACATTCGCTACTTTTTGCCAAATATCATCTGAGATGGAGACATTTTCTTTCCGTCATTCTCCAAGCATTTCGGAAGTGACACCATTTTTTTCTCTACAATTGACTAAAATTTCTATCGTTATTAGAATTTTAATAAAAATTTGATAATTTCTTCATCCCGCGGAGACATCGCGTTGGCAAATTAAATCTGCTCGATAATTCCGTTCATTTGAAATTTCGTATTCAATTTTTTCTCTTCTATTTTGTGTTGAGGAAGAAAAAATGTCGCCACGTTATTCCGAAATTTTTTTCGCGGCTCTCCGTGATAATTTCATTCCGCCCGTAAAAAATGACAAACGAGTGGAAAATTTTGGTTCATTCGCGAGAAAGAATTTTATAAAATTTTCGTATTCATCGTCTTCCCTTAATGTGAATATTCTAACCCCCGGAGCACGCGTATTTTCAACAATTTTGGACGAGTTTCAAGAAAGATCTAAATTTGGATATGAAAAGCAATCGCACAACCGGCGAGCAGGTCGGAGAGCCACAGAGATAGCAAACGCGTGTAACGAGCACAACCGAACGTACAGCGTTTCACTGAAACAATCCGTTCGTTGGAAAAAAAAAAAAAAAAAAAAAAAAAAAAAAAAAAAAAAAAAAAAAAAAAAAAAAAAAAAAAAAAAAAAAAAAAAAAAAAAAAAAAAAAAAAAAAAAACAATGCAATAATTTCTTCTCAATGGAAAAGCTAAAGAGTTATTCGAAAAATCGACAGCGTCCACATTTTCTAAAAATTACGTTCAAGGCTACAAACTCCGAGAGTCCATTGAGTTACATCTGACACAATAAAAAAAGATGCGAGTTGGAAGCGAAGCGCAGCTCGGCCAACGAAAACTTTCCTCATACGTAACAAGCGTCTCGTGTGTTGGTGAGTAAAAGCACAAAATATCGCAAAGATCCCACGAGAGGAATCGTCTGATAAGACGAAAAGTTAAAAGTGAAGCCTCTGAAAGAAAACTGTGTCTCTACGAGTATTGTTTCGAGGCGCAGAACCGCGCACATTCGTTTCGTCTTTGACTTCATATTTCGAGCATATCGGGTCTGTTTGCGCTGACAGAGTTGAACGATACAATTACGACGTTTTTTTTTAGCTCGACGGTAGCTCAACACAATCACAATAGAGGCGAAAAAGGAGAAACTTTACTTTCGCAGATGGTGACACGAAATGAGGCCGAAAAAAAATTCCATTCTGTCTTTAAAACGAAAATTATATTGCCATGATAAGTTGGCAATTTCAGTTTCGTCTCTTTTCGTTTTATATCTGTCAGTATTATTTGCTCAGTTCTAAATTCAAGGAGAGAGAGAGAGAGAGAGAGAGAGAGAGAGAGAGAGAGAGAGAGAGAGAGAGAGAGAGAGAGAGAGAGAAAAGAGAGAGTATCTCGCAACTCGTGTGTTTTTGTGTAACCAGCAGTTATTGCTTGAATTTACATAACCACGTGGAAAAAAAATACGTCGTATTTCGCATTGTAGTGAGAAAAATTCAAGATGACCGAGTGGAATGACCTCAACTCCCGATCCATCAGCGTAGATACGTGTATTGAAAAAGGAACTGAGCCAGGATCTCGATTCGATCTCCATTTATCGTTCGTGACATAATTTCGATCGATTTTCAATAAACTTTGCAAAACAATGCGAGTTGTTTCTAGTTTTTTAAAATGAAATCCGAGCAATAAGCATGATACTTCGAATTTAATGATTTTTTCACTCTTTCCCGAGAGAGTCGAACAATTTTTCGGGTCAAAATGACCCAGGGTAAAAAAAAAACGGTCGTACGTCGAAGAAATTCCATTCGAAAGGAACGAAAAGTATTTTCGTTGATATTCCAGCGAAGGAGATTCATAATTATGGACTAAAAATAAATTCAAGCAAATGAGGGACTTACCTAGGGAGCTGTCAGGATCGGAGAGGTCCGAAAGGGATGGAACTTTCCTCATGGAAGTGAATCGCCCGGGAAGGCTTGGCACTAAGCCCTCCTCTTCCGCGTCCGAAACCAATTCCTGCTTCATATATTTGGCCATCATCATCATCACACCTCCACCACTGAGACTGCCACATCCACCCAATAAACTGGAAGAACCTCTGGCATCGCGCTGAAAAAAAAAAAAAAAAAACAATATTTATTTATTTGCCATAAAACGACTCGAAAAATATTATTCTCGATAATTCGCATCGATTTTGTGCGCGCTTTATCTCAACTTTACATCCTAATCGTTTTTATGCGTAAACATAACAAAAAAAACCGAAACTTGGGCTTTCTCCGTGTATCGCTGATAACGCAGAACACAAAGAGACAAGTGGTTCGATTCAAAGTTCCCGATCGCGTTGCCCAATAAACGACTAATTTCGTTGGACACATTATCTCAATTATCGTCGACATTTCCCCGCGAGAGTTTTGTATCAATTTTTTCCTCTATTGTATTCTTTTGCAATTCCGAGCCACACTCAAAGAGATATAATTTATCTTTTTCGCGCGAGCGACTTATCCGTAATTTGGTGAATGAGGAAAAAAGTAAATATTGTTCAACTCTTTTTATTTATTATTCAATTTTTACGTACGATGTTCAATACGTCATTCGTTTCATAACGTAATATGATCCCTCGTTTTACTCCATTCCGAGGAATAACTGAGCACGGGGACATTACCTTCGAATCCTTCAATTCAATTTCCCCTTTTTTTTATATCCCAGACATTTGCCGTAATTCGTAAACTCATAGCGAACGAGCTATCGAATCAAATGAAATATCAAAAGAATCTGCAATATTTAATCAATTTCTCAAAGTTTCGTGAAAAATTGCGTGAACCGTTTGTCCTCGATTTGGCGTAAAGTGCCTCATTTATGTAGTAAATACGAGTCTGTGTACGTTCGAGTTGGTAACTCATCAGTAGCATCGAGTTGTCTGAGGGGACAAGAGCGTTGAAGAAACGCCGAGTTCTTGGCTCAGCAGAAAACATGAATGAACCATAAACTTGCTGAAGAAAAAACGAAAAAACGAAGAAAGGAATAGAGGGGAGGGGGAGGGAGGGCGAGAAAGAAAGAAGAAAACGTGTCAGACACAATCGACGATTCCACGTACAACGAACGTGAAAGAAAAAAGGAGTGAGTATAGCGAAGTGAAAGGAGGGAGGAGGCTGCGAGGATAAGACACAGTTGCGGGGTACAAATGAGTAGAAATACGAGGAAAAGAAAAGGGCAAGTTTGGGGGTTGAATTTTCTATCGCCACATCTCGAGTCTTTTGGCGATCGTTTAAAGTAAATTTGGCCAGACTCGAAGAGGCAGAAATAAATGGTGAGAAAGAGAATGAAGAAAAAAACGACTGGGGTGTATAATTTTTTTTTCACAACTACTGAGAACTCGAGATAAATCGACACTGCGGTTTGAGCCCGAGTTGAAACGTGAAAAAAAGTCTCCAAAAGGAGTGAGCGTGGAGGTAGACAAAGAAGACATTTCTTCAGACCCTTCGGAGCTAACAAAAAAAAAAAAAAAACAACAACAACGACAATAAGCAAAGGCGTGAGCGCTCATTTTTTCACCGCAATGGCGACGTTTCCGTTTTCAGAATGTTCTGTAAAAATTTCAAGAGATTCAAACGACTTGGTTCTCGAGTCTCGTTGCGGTTTGGATATCAGGATCATTCGAAATTGACCATCAGCAAAGCAGTTTCTTCATCAATGACGCAATAGAGCTCGGAAAAGTGAAACTCCAGGTCCAAATATGGAAAAATTCATCATCGAACCTGAGTCTCGTTTTTCACTCAGTTTCATCAAATCGTGGATTTATGATTCAAGATCGAGAGAGGTTTTCCATGACCACAGCGACATTTCAGAGAATTGCTCTCTTGGCAGGCTCGTTGTCTGCGATGAGTTGGAAAAGAAGTGTCGAGTGAATAAGAAACCGAGTCGAAATTTCTTGCGTTATTTGGTGCATCACAGTGAATCGGTGTTTTACGTAATTTCGGGTATTCAATGTCAAGTTCAAGGCGACTTGTTGGAAGACTTGAACGACTGTCGATGGTTGTTCTCGTGTCGAGACACGAAGAAGTGGTCGAGGACAAGAGACCGAGGGAGAGAGAATGAGAGAGAGAGAGAGAGAGAGAGAGAGAGAGAGAGAGAGAGCGGGGACGATGAACATGCGAAGAAGAGAAGGTGGAGTCGAAGGTTGTTGGTAGTGGTGGTGTAGAGTAGAGTTGGCAAAAAGGAATGAATGGGACGTTGCGCGGGGAAGACGAGAAAGGACGGGGGGAGGAAGAGACGCGACCGCTTGACCTTGATGCGTCGAGAGCACAACTCTCTGAATGAACGCGTTCAAGCCGACGCGGGCAAGTGACGCAACCCGAGAGCCCGACTCTCGTTGCAGACGACGATTTTTCTCTATACCGCCGCACCAATATGTATATACATATCCGCGTGTGCGGTTGCACCTTGGAGACAAGGCTTATTATGCGGTGGGGAATTAAAAGCGATACGAGTTACTTTCATAGGGTTTCAACAACTTCCACCCCCGCCCCGTCAATAAAAAGAAAAAAAAAACAAAACAAAACAAAACAAAACAAAATTTCTCAATTTAATTTTAAAAAAATCAATGTCACTAAAAATATCAAAATATTTCTATGCATGAGAATTTTTCTATCGACCTCCGAACACTTATCCGCATTCCAAAATATTTTTCAATTTTTCCTTTCTTCAAAATATTTCCGAACAATGAATATTTCAATATTTGCCAAAAGTCGAATTCGTGTAACGAGAAAATCGATGAGGAAACAACGACATTGCGGCTCGCGAGAAACAAATATCCATGAAGAAGCATATTTCTACATCGAGTTGGCCTCATCGCCAGACCATTCGGAATTTAACATCGTCCGAGATTGTACATGTATATAAACTTGACTGTAATATAAGTTGACATATTAGAAATATTTGCACATTACGTAGAATAAGTTTAATTTATATAGTGCACGTACATAGCAAATAAATATATTTAATGTACAATATCGAGAGCGAAATGTAAGAGCGCGAATAATATGATCGATCGTTTGAAACGTCGAGGTTAATCAAATAGAGTCCTCAAGCGTTTCCTCGAACAACGATCTCACTGTTACCACGAGAGAGATGGAGAGAAAGAGAGAGAGAGAGAGAGGGGGGGGGGGGGCTAGAGGTGGGTATACGGAATGAAAGAGTTCCCTCCTCCCCTATAGTCGTTTCGAGGTAACGATTATTCCTTCATATATAAATGAACGAGCTGAGATAAGAGAGTAATCTCTCTCGTTCCATTTCTCTTAATGACGAGACTTTTCTCTCTTTCTTTATTTTGGTGTCGACGTCGAGAACGAAACCTGCTGTTTAGCGGCGAGCATCGATGTGTTAAATGTGTGTGCTCATATTCTTCATGCTCGTTACGTTGCTCAGTAAGAACTAGGATGCCGGTGCAATCAACATTTACTCAATCTCTTCTGTTAGTAAGAGGCTCGTCATTTGTTTGTATAAAAACGAATAAAATCCCAAAAAGACATGGTGCCAAGTTGTGATCGTTAAAACGAAGAAAAAAAAAATGTATCCATTGATTTTGACATCATGTCGTAGTTTGCAACGTTAGAGTTGAACAAAATTCTGTTTTTCCTCGAACAAATCTCAATATTCTTACGCAATATTTATCGAGGACAATAAAAACGATATTTTTTTAGGCTCCAAAGGAAAAATTGGTGCGAAAATGTCATGGTTTTTTAAATTCAACAAATAGTTAAGAGAAAAACGTTTTTATTTTGTTGGACCCGAACGCGTTGTGAGCTCCAGTGGCGTGATTTCAACTGTGACATTTTGTTAGGTATTTTGAGAGCTCGACGAAAAACTGTAAACGCATGAAAATGAAAAAATCTTTTCACATCGTGAAGAGGTGAGTGTGAGAAAAATGGAAAAATCAGCATCGTCGTTAAGCTCATCGATCTTCAATTTATTATATTTACGTAAATAGTTTCATTCCCACGTGTAGCCAGGCATATGGTTGTTTATTTATAGTTTCTGATATTTTAAGGCTCGGGAAAAGAAAACGTGGAATATTCTTGGTCGATCGTTCGGACGTGACTGCCTTCTCCTAAGGGACAACAATAAATATTTCCCATACTTCAATTGACGATTTATTATCATTATTTTGTCGCGCATGCTTGCCGTGTATGGCTAATCTAGTGGAGAAAAATAGAGAGGGAACCAACACTGCAGGTATTGGAAAATGTGGCATTTTTTTGCTTTTCCATACAGACGATCATCAATATATCCTGCAGGATTTATGCGGCTAAGTAGTATGCATTTATATGTTATTTATATACAGGAGACACATATGCATGTTCGTATTCATTCAACAACATACAGGGTGTCCATGATGGAAGATTGTTTCCCGAAACTTGGTCTGAGAATTAATTTTCAAGTCGAAAACTCCAAATCTATCGGGCCAAAACTTTGACGAGCTATACTGGCCAAAGCGTTACAGATAAGACAAAAATAGAATACATCGATTTTGTAGAGCTCGAAATTTCCTGCAAAAAAGTTTCTTCAAACGAATCTCTATCTCCAATACTTTAGTCGCGAGCCACATTAAAAATATTCCTGTCCGAGTCTTTCAATAGACAAATGATTATTGGTTAGTATGGCCTGAGATTTTTCAATTTAAACTTTGATTCGTTGCAGTCAATCTCACGGGCATGAGCATCGGCAGTGAGACACCCGGTACATTTATAAACATGAACGACGAGGCGTCGCGAACGTTCCTGAATACTTAATGCCCTAATGTGTCCGAGAACGAGACAGCAAGAAAGTGTCGACTGCGTGCATGCACATGCTGTGCATAGCCCCCTCGTTTTAGCCTCACGGTCTTCTGATTTTAACGACGATCGTAGGTACAACCGAGCGACGAAAGATATGAAGCCCTAAAGATGATACGAGTTTCTCGATGCTTCCTCAGCCAAGAATCTTCCATCGTAAAACAAAAAGTTTCAAACTCAATATTTACAAATCCCTCCACCCGCATGCGCACATTCAAAGTTCATTAAATTATCAAGCGATCAATTATTTCGTGTTCATTTTCGTTATATATCGAAGTAGCAAATTTTATCGACCTGTATTCCTGTGACCCGACAAGAAATATGATATCTTGAAGTTTGCATCGATGCAATGCCACAAAATGAATTAAAAAATAATAAATGTTTCGACACTTTTTTACATTGATAATGCATTCGTGAGGTCCAAAAACCTCAAAGGTTTTGAGCTGAAACCAAAAAGGCAAGAGGCAAACTAAGAAAAAGAAATGGAGAAAAAAAAAGTGACGAATCCTTTTTTTTCTATTTCGTGGCATTACGTCGATGCAAACTTCAGGCTCATCAAGTTTGCCTCGTTGGAATGCAACGAAATGCATCATCGTTTTTCTCCATTTTTCGAAAGGAGAGCCAAAAATTGAACAGCAGTGGCTATGAAAATTATTCCCAAATGAAAAACCGAAAGTCAAAGAAAAATCGAGACGATTTCAAAAATAAAAAAACCTTCGACATCGTCAGGAAATGGTTACTTGCCATGATGAGATTTATCAAATTGAGTTAAATCCAAAAGCACGTAGGAATTTAATGCGAAAGCTTGAACGTCAGTGCGGCATCGAAATATTCGATATCGGGCAAATGCATCGTGCACAGCTCAAGCCATCCGGCTATCGAAAACTGTCTATAACTTAATAGTCGATAATCGAATGATAAACACGCCCCCGACTTGGGGCAATAAGAGATGGAGCGATGTTAAAAAAATAAGTAAAGAATTATTGCAGCGTGACCTAATATTTTCCGAGCTACTAAACTATCGATTGAATTTCGCACCAGATATCATTACAACTTCTAATCCAATTATTGGAAATTATCATGAAAAAAAAAAAAAAAAAAAAAAAAACTATAAAAATAATAAATCTTTGTCGACTTATTATCAATTGAGTGAAAAAATTAACAAAGCATTGATGCATTTCCCGAAATGTTCGATAAATATTTTCATCAAGTGAAACAAAAAAGAAGCAACGATGTATCATTGAAAATTATGACAAGGCACATCTGTAGCGTTCGATCGAGTGGAACACACCTAACACCCAATGCACATGGGAGATAAATATTTCTGACTCTCGGAGTCGAGCCTTTTACGGCAAGTGGCAGCCTCGATATAAGACGTGTACGTCGTGCATTTAATTTTACAAGCGTGCTGCAATGTTTCACCGCGATCGATTAGCTAGCGAAGCAGCAGAGAGGCAAGAAAACGGAGGGTTGACAAATCAATTTCATAGTATAATTAACATTGCGAAATGAACCCTAGACAAAATTGGACCATTGTGTTAACCGTCGAGTCTATAAATTCAAACCCCTATCGGTGATAGTAAAAAATCGAGCTTTTTGTTACGATTTATCACTCCATTATTCACGCTCCACACTCACATTTATTATCAGTCCAATTATTTTTATTCTTTCTGTATGGAATGGATTTACCATGAAAATTCCTAATGGGGTAAGCGAAAAAAATTATAATTTATGCTGCCAATAGTTCGAGGAAACGAACGCGACCGAGAGGGAGAGTTCAGGAAAGAAGTAAAAAAGAATGAATAAAACTTAATCGAGGTACGATCATGTTGAAGTTTGCATCGTTGAAAATCGACGAAATTCTATTTCTTTCTTGGGCAGAGCTCATCATTATTTTCAAATATTAGGTCTAAACAAAAAAACGATCTTCTCTTATGAGCAAAAAATTACATAGACACGCAAAATTGCCGTAATTTCCAAAATTCAATAAATCATTAATAGAAAAAACATTTTTCGTTAAATTTCAACGTTGCAAACTTCAGAGTCATCGAGGTACGAAATTTCACGTTTTTCACGAAAACAAAAAAAAATCGAAAAAAAAGTGACGAATCAAACTTGACGATGCAAACTTCAGGCTCATACATTAAAAAATAATTAGGTTAAAGTTTGCAACGTTGGAATGCACGAAATTATATTTTTTCTCTTGCGATGCTAATTACCCAAATTGCAGAATGTATTTATGATGATAAAACGATCGATTTTTGCGACCCAAAAAGTACATGAGCTCGAAAAAATTCGGATAATTTTGAAAATTCAACAAATCATTAACAGAAATCAATATTTTTCGTTAGATTTCAACGTTGCAAACTTCAGTTTCATGAAAAAAATATTGAATTGTTGCGTGTGATCCTTAAAAAACTGCATACAATGTTGTCAATGCACTTAATGCATTGCATGGGAAATGAAAATTTGGTTGAAACCACCGAAATTCGCAGTTATTAATTTCAATTCTTTGAGCAATTGATTACAAAGAAATGTACAAGAAAAATGGAAGTTAAGAGCATAAATCGAAGAAACGAAAACTTGAATAAAAATACGAGAGAGATGCATATAATAGTCGATAGTCGTTTCAATGGATAGCCTGGAGAATTGGCAAGCGAAACGAATTTGCACGCGATCAGTCTTCAAGGATTTATTTCAGGATGCATTTTTTATGATCACGGATAATTGTAGCAGACAGGCCTTAATTAGATGCTAAAAAGGCCGAGCCCTTTGCTCTCTCGACACAGACCATTTTCTCTCGTATTTTCATCGATTTTTTTTCTCTCCCTGGGAGCAGCACTCCGTAATCTCTTTCTTGGAGTCATTCTCCATTCAGACCGAGCCAAGTGCCCAGCGTGTGGTCGTTTTTTCCTTTGGATATTTTCCCACACGAGTATTTCGCGTCGATTCTCCCACATTTAAGCCTCGAGAGAGGAGCGTTCCTAAAAATCTCTTAATAAGAACGCTCGAGGAGTCTTAGCGATCGATTATGCGAGTGAGATTTTTCAGAGTCATTGAAGGAAGGGACGAAGAAAAAAAATCAAGTGGCAACCGAACGTTTGCCAAGGAGCCGAGCTTCAAGTTCGAAACTCCAAGTTTTCTCGAACCCCACGAGGTAAATTAGATTTTTATCCTCATCAACGGATAGACAGAGACTCTAAAAAAAAAAAAATCCTACCGGAAGGGATAGGCGCATTGGGCTCTTGTACTTTTTCACTTCCTGTTAACAGGGACATTTGGGATGTGAACGTTTAAAGGGTGAGCCCTACTGTGACCTCTCGTGCTAACGTAAATCTCCTTGCCACCAAGGTGTACGATATTTTAGTCGCGTCCCTCCAAACTTTTAGAAAATAATATTCAATTCGTAAACTTCTCACGTTGTAAAAACCATAAAAATCCCCTATTTTCTTCTGCGAAACGTCAGAACTGGAATTTTCACTTTTTTCGTTGAAGAATCGTGGTCGATAGGTTGCCCAACTGGATCATAGCCCTAAAATTTCCTAGCCGTATTGTTGGAGTTTCTAAAGTACACGATGGCTATTCCACCGCAAGAAATATTAAGCAGAAAACATAAGGCCAGCAGTGAAACGACGTGCAATGAACACTCTCTAAATCCAAAAATAGCAACCCTTCCGAACGTGTTCGCCACACGAACCAAATCAACGAACGCGCAGCAACCCCAATATTTTGCTTCAACACTTTCCATGCATCTCCAAAAATTCTAGTAATCCCTTTTTATATTTCCAATTAGAAAAAAAAACAATCTCGATTCAATAGAAAATTTCGTTGTTTCCAAAAAGGTTTGCAAGGAGCGAACGTCCCCGCAGAAAAACAAAACGCCGCTGCTTAACGAAACATCGATAAAAAAATTGTTTTTTTCTCGAGAATCTCGAAAGAACTAAAGATAAATTGGTGGTGATTCGGAATACAAATGAATGTCGAAGAAAATAATAAATTTGTTAAATGTTAGTGGTCTCTTGGGGGGCTGAGGATAAATTTGCTTCGATCGTTAGTGCAGAGTTTCGTAATAATACGATATATGTTTATAGGCGTATGGATACGAGACTCTCAGTTACGATGTAGACGCGAGGAGGGCAATGTGTTGGTATGAAAGAGCACGATTGAAGGGAAACGTTCAGGGACGCGTACGAAAGTGCGTGAGCCGTGAATGCGTGACCGGTAGCTCTATATGCCATAATACCCGAGAACACGTTGAGATGTACGCATATATTTATGTTTGCGTGTGTTAGTATACACAGTGCAGCTTATAGGAGTTTTCAGGGGACAGAGAGAGAGAGAGAGAGAGAGAGAGAGAGAGAGAGAGCAAAGGAGGAAGAGTGGGTGTCCGGGGCGTTCGCTCGAGGAACCAACGACGCAGAGCGATCGAACCGATCGCCACAGTCATTGGCACTTTTCTCGATCATTTTCTGCCATTAAAATTCCGCCAGTGTCATAACATTTCAACAGCCAAAAATGGGCGAAATAAATAGACAGAGTTCTGTTCCTCCTTTCGAAAGAATTGGCTTAAAATTTGAGTTGTCGAACTAATCGTTACAGTCGATTGTAAAGTCTGATAGAAAAATGAGGCAAAAAAGGCTGCAAACGGTTTGGGAGGTCTCGTCGATCGAGCAGGAACCTTAGGAAGGACGATCGAGCGATTTAATTAGCGGGACTTTCCGAAGCAGAAGGAAATTCGTAATGAAGGATAAAGGCATTGAAAAATGCACAATATGCTGAATGATTTTTGTGTCGCGTTGCCAATGACTGTGCGATTCAAAGTTGCGGCGGATCAGAGAAGAATTTGCTTCATGGTTGAGCCGGTCGGGTGTTCTTGGATGTTCGTATAAGCATGGGGCCGGTACTACGGCCGATTGTGAGTTAACACAGAGCGTGAATACGTACGAAGGTGGGGAAGACGGGAGAAAAGATTCGATGGGTTCTCTTTGACTGAAAAAGAGAGAGAGAGAGAGAGAAAGAGAGCGGGAAGATGGGGGTGGGGGGAGCTACGAAAATGAGAGGAAAGGGAGAAGAGACGGAGAAATAGGGGGAGAGCTGGGAGAGAGTAGAGGCTCAAGAGTAATTGAGTGAGGCAGATAAAGATGGAGAAGAAAGCTGAAAGAGAACGATGAAAGGAACAAGGCGTCGAGAGAGAAGCGGCGGAGGGGTCACGGGCAAAAAGGAGAAGGGGCAGAGAAGAAGCGAGCAAAGAATTGTCCAAACGAGTGAGTGAGATAGAATAGTGCTGGTTTTACGTTCATTCATGAACCGAGAGCTGCTCAAGGGATCGAGGAAACACCCATCTCGCTTGACTCACTCTCTCGACCATTTAACAGACTTCGAAAGGCTCCCATCGTGTCTTTCCAAAAAATTTCATAATCTTTCACATTTCTTTCCCGAAAATGAGGATTTAAAAGAAATATTTATTCTTCGACACCGCGAGAACCCGGAACTTTCTCCATATTTTGAAATACCTACAGCGAGATTCGTTGAAAAACAATAGTTGGTCGATATAATCGAAGAAAAATTCAGCCAACTCTAAGAATTCGGAACACAGAATGGAAACTGTGACGTAACGAGTGCGATCAATTTTTTTCAAACGTTACGGAGTTTCATGGCCACATTCCCAAACATTGGATGCAGTTTTTCCGACGAACAACGTATAGACGACGAAAAATTGATCGACCAATGAAAAAAAATACGAAACATCATAAATTCAATTCGATCTGATGATACTGAAGTTCGCAACGTTGGAATGCAACGAAAAATGTTAATTTTTCACGACCATTTGTTTAATTTTTCAAATGATCAAAAGTCTTCGAGCCAATATTTTTTTTTCGGATCAAAAACCGATCGTTTTATCATGACAATTAAATTCTGCATAAAAATGATAAGCTTTGACAAAGAGGACCACGAATTTCGTTGCGTTTCAACGATACAAACTTGAACGTCATTTCGATCTGCCGTTAAAAGCAATTTGTCTTGAATGAGATGCCACGACGTACGTCATTCTCGTAACTCAAGTGAGAAAAGGTCCAAACGATTCTAGAGTAAACGCGGAGTCTGGGCCGATTTTGTAGCCAGTCTAGAGTACATAACGCGAGATGTGCCTTAAATGGTAAGGAAAGATGCGTACCCATGTGTGGACAAGAGTAAAGCAACGGTGTCTGGTTCACGGCCAAATCGAGAGACGATTTTCCAAGCAAAAAGGCCGCATCGGTTAACGAACCTGTGGCTGCTGGGCACCAGTTTTCTTGTTAAATATTTTTCATCCACGAAATAGATCGAGCGATAAGTTTACGTTTCAATTTATAAAGGAACAAACAAATGGGTTTTGTTTGAATTTTTCGAAACGACCAAATACACTCTACCAAGCTGGCCAAAGAACCAACTCTTTGCCCCATACTCGTATGCTTTATTCAATTATTTCGTGGCTGTGAAACTCTTTCACTCTTTATTACCAGCAGCCTCGTCCCAACTGACGTTTATTTGTAATTTAATTCGTTCGGATCGAGACACCCGTTTCGAGCCCGGTGCACTTTTGTTTCAATGAATTAAACTGGGTCTAAACTCGAGCCCCCATTACAGCCCCTCGAACGTTTAATCATCGTGAAAATGAGAGTATACGTTGTTCAAATTCATACGGTTGATGGAGATTGTGTCTTTGCATGAATGTTTTCGTATTTGCAAACAGCACATCGGTCCTGAGTTTTCAATCAATGCCCTTGGCTTACCACGTTCAAGTTTGCAGCGTTGGAATCCAACGAAATTTCGTTTTTTCTCCGAAATATTTCAAGACTCTTATGCAATATTTAGTGAGGACAATAAAACGATATTTTTGTTGTTCTCCAAAGACGAAATCGGTACGAAAATTGTCATGGTTTTTTAAATTCAACAAATAATTAACAGAAAAACTTTTTTTTTCTTCGTTGGACCTCAACGTTGCGAACTTCAGTGTACTTTGGCCTTCCAAAATCAAAGACCATGACGAACGATGAACAAAAAAAAAACAAAACAAAACAAAACAAGACAAAAACTTACCTTGAGAGCTCTGTGATCGATTGGGTAACCCTTTCTGCTTCCAGGACTTTCATCGTAAAAATCTTGTTCCTCGTCTACGTAATCGTACAAGGATTCGATATCCATATCTTCTGGAAAGACATTGTCAGACAAAACAGGATTAAAATTCAATAAAAAATAAATCGTAGAAAAGCGTAAAATGATGCCCCGAGACTGCGCGACTCGATAAAAACGAGTTTCGCTGATAGTCTCCGATTGAAATTTGAGCAAAATGAGAAATTTTAATATAAATTAAGTAAAAACTAAAAAACGGTAGAAATTTGCGGAGAGACTACAAATAAAAATGATTGCATGATGCAATCTGGAAGAAATTTTGAGGGCTTCTCCGTCCCTGATTTGCGGTTACGAAGTGATGGAAAAAAAAAAAGAAAAAAAAAAGGGAAGCAGGATCCTTCGCCACGACGAAAAGAGAGCCGAGTTCTGTCCGATGCGCGTTCGTCGATCTCGTGACGAGAAACTTTGTCCGGGGGATCGACTATGTTATACGTGCCCCATGTATATAATCTTAATGTGCACGTCTCCGATACTCGAGCATGAAAAAGGAGTAAAATACACACGTAGAGGATGAGAGAGAAAGGAAGAGAATAAAAGAGAAAGAGATTGAGCGAAGGGAGTTTTCAGGAGCCCACGGGCTTCGAGAAGGATCGTGTTACCCAGGGCTCCCGATCGGAGAGATGATGGTAGGTGAACGACAGATGGTAGGTGTAAAAGTGCAGTTCTCGCGAGACGAGAAGGGACCGCCAACTTGGGCGAGAGTCCTTCACACGGCTTCGAAAAAACACCACAATCTTTCGGCCTCTCTTTCTCTCTCTTCATATTTTCCTTTGGATCCTTCCCGTGGACCATGCACATGTTTATATATATCTATAGTTTGCCTCGATGAATATTGCCGGGATGCACACAAGAGGTTTGAGGTATAAAACGTCGATGGAGCAATCGATATATCCCACGGATGCAGGTTACCTCGTTCAACATCCTGGGAAAAACTTTCACCACCAAGAATATATATGGAGCATCAAATTCTTCTCGCACGTCGCATACGTCATGGTGCAATATCAAAATTCCAAAATGTTGATCCAAAAAATTGCATAAAACCGTTTTTGCGCTGGCAAGGTTGCTCATCGTCAGACTGACGTTTCCCTCTATTTTCTCAAAGGCAATGGCGACCTTGCACTCTGCAACCTGTCGCTGGAGATTTTCCATTTTTTTTTCTTCATTTTACATTTGTAAAATGCGAGCACAAAAATACTACACTGTAAATGAAATTTCGTCAAAAAAACTTCGATATTTTTTTGAAAACGGTGAACTAAATATTTTTTCATCATTTCGAAATTTTCGTAATTTTAACAATATATTTCCGTTTCTAACGAAACTGTCAGCACCAAAATTTACGATCCCGAGGACAAAAATTGACTTTCTGAAGACATTTTTGTTCGACAATTCGCGCTGCAACGAGAACATTTTTGTGATTTTTCGAAAAAAACTTTCAGTCGAACAAATCCGACAAAATATCGATCTTTACCAATGACATTTTTTTTTTCACTGTAGAAACAACTTTTTGTCACTTTATCTTGGCCGCCCGAGTGTCTATTCTGGTTCTTCAGCGTGCGCCGCTATTTGCATTACGGTATCTCCGATTTTTCCGAGAGGAAGGTATATAAGAGGATTTACGATCGATGAGTTTTGAGTTTTTCGACGAAAAAATCGTAAAGTTTCGTTCCCCAGGCGAAAAATATGAAAACGCCAACTTTTGAATGTAGAAATGTTGACGATTCGGTGTTATATGAGTCGAAAAAATCGTCTTGATAAAAAAAAAAAAAAATGGGACTCGTTAAAATAGATTTTCTTGCCACTTTGTCTCGGTGGGAAATTTAATAAGAAATATGACAGCGAGCTGGAGCATAACCTGCCAAAGGCGTAACCTCCCAAATGTGAAAGAGATACATTGAATCGTGCGTAAAATGAGATTCGAAAATACGATTAAATTAACGAAAATAATAAACAAACTGAAATAGGCAGAGTTGCCGCGATAGCGAAATATTATTATCAGGTGTGTTCAACAGTGATACGGTTATTGGGGTCGTCGTGAGATAACTCGTACCTTTCGCGTCTCGGGCATTCAGTCGCCGAGACTTTTGGCGATTAGGTTTCGAAAAATCCCCCATTTTTGTCTTCGATCTTATTTATCATTATTTCAAATCGATAAATGAGTGTTGATCATTAACGAAAGATAACTCTCACAATATATAAGAATGAGTCAAGAAACTGTGTACATTTATTTGCAACTATAGTTCGAGTGGCAGGAACTATGACTATCGATCGACACGACCGCCAATTATCTGCGACCAATCTAATCTCTCAATTACCGTATGTGTATCTCCGGTTTATATGGATCGATACGAATTTATATGATTCTCTGGCCGAGTGTTTATCGATGACGAGGTTTCGATTAAAATCCGATGACATTCGAAATGCTGGCGTCTCAGAAAAACAAATTATTATCGTTTCACGAAAGAAACGCCATTTTTCGGCGTTAAAATTAGCTTTACCGAAAAATCTTGACGAAAAATCAGTTCTCGATTGAAAAATTTGATAACCGATGCGTTTTAATATTTCAAAATAATGATTCGAGATTGAAATGGATATTTTTTGAATTTGAGATTGAAATATTATTGTGGGAACAAATTTATTTGTATAAAGTGAAAAAAATGGATTTATTGAGTGAAAATGTTTGAGGCAAGAGCAGGAGGTGCCGGAAGAATAAATGAGACATTTCGAAGAAGAAAGCAGACCCTCGGAAATGTTTAGATATCTGTACA
This sequence comes from Campopleginae sp. 14b, assembly GCA_030522525.1. NCBI lineage: Eukaryota > Metazoa > Arthropoda > Insecta > Hymenoptera > Ichneumonidae > Campopleginae sp. 14b. The sequence continues at coordinate 43,185 of JAPYYS010001408.1, forward strand.
GAGGCTTGATCGATCGGATCTCTCAAAATAAATAGATCGCGTCACATTTTGTAGCTTCTTATTCTGTGTTGGAGTGTATTTATCTGTTTAGATAGATTGGGCATTGTGAGGTCCAACAGTGGCAAAGTCAATTGGCAAAAAGGTTGGTAGGAAATTCGATTGTTCGTGTATTTCGACCCCCCGAGTCGTCAACCTGCTAGGTGTGTAAAATCAGGCCTAAAAATCCGAGGGTATTAGGCACCCCTACTGTGTGGCCGGATTTTTCACCTGCGAACCCCTCGCTTATTTCTATTCGAGATTTATATCTCTCAGCCACTTATTATTGAGCCTGAGGGAATAAGGGGAGCAAAGACACTTAAAAAAAATTGAGACCACGCTGGAAATACGCGCAATATCGAGAGCAAGTAGATTTTTCTCAAAAAACCTATCAATTTCCTTTCCGGGCATCTATCTTTTGAGAACCAATCAAAATTTATTTTCGTTCCACGGAAAAGCTTGCTGCTGTGACGACGAAGTCTCGAGAGCCATTCGAAAATGCCGACGAATATTCAAAATTACGTTCGCAAAAAGTTTTCTCCGGATTCTCCATGATTTGCCGATGAACAAGAAACACCACAGTGTCAAAATTAAATGATACCGAAGTTTGCATCTTCGGAAAAAAACGAAAAATCAATTTTTCAATAATAATTTTGATAATTAATCAACTTTTCTCACTTTTTTAGTTAATTCAGCAAAAAAAAGTCTGCGCCACTATTTTTGACGAATACTTTTCGAAAATTTGGCACTATGCTGAAAAAAATTATGAATTTTCGTTGCATTTTAACGATGCGAACTTTAACATGGTAAAACGAAAGGCAACGAATTATTCGTAACTATTAGTGAACCACCGAGACCGAACACACGTGACCGAAGTTTGAAGGATATGAAAAAAATATAGCAAACAACTTGAACAACGGGAAATGAGTAATGAAAATCTTTTAACGAGATAATAATTGTTGATATGATTGAAATCCAATAAAACGAAATATTTGAGAATCATCAGTTTCCGAAATGGGTCATTTATTGGGTATTGATGAAAGCATGAAAACATCGAACGTCGAAATCGAAACATCGAGAATGAAAAAATGCATGAGCCAAGCCATTACGTGGGATAAATATGTTGACGATGTTTAGCAACCATAACGCAGTTACGTATAATGGAACGCATCAACTATTTAGATAAATGGGAGGGTTAAAGGGTCTCGGTGACTGGGCACCCTAGCACCGAGACCGGTGCGAACCTTCACCTGCGTCGACCCTCAACCATTTTACCCATACGAGCTTTTTTCCATCATTCTCAATATATAGTACGAAACCTGAGCACGGACACTAACTTTTGAAAGAATCTCTCGGAGCAGGTAATCCAGTTCACGATCTATTTTGTCATTTCCCTAAAATTTCATATTTTTCTCAACCAAACCAAATATAATATCGTCGATTGCTCGTTTTTTTTTTTTTAAGTTTTTCAACGAATAAAAGTTTGACGCAACGCACCGGAAGATATTATTGAATAATCGCAAACTCTCGGCCTAAATGCGTCTCCAAAAATTCGGCGGCGCGTTCACTGAGAAAGTAAATTCGTAGAATCGCCAAAATGTGTCTACAAAAATTAGAGTTATTTTCTCAGCAACATCGATATGAAAGGATGAATAATTAGCTCAGTTATTTCCGTGACCGAGCCAGCATAATTTCTTCGTCGAAATAAATAACATAGAATATGTTCGGATCGATGGAAAAGACGTCAAAACGGCGAATTGTCAAGATATTCGTATTTCCAAGGGCTCAAAAGTATCAGAAGTATTTTTCAAGCATGTTCGTGATACGGTGAACTGTAAAGGGATCGCGAGGATCTGCGATCCCTACTGCAGGATGAAACCGATAAAATATATCGAGGCCCAACATATCCGGGTCTCGATATTTATTTAGAAATGATAAACAACAGAGGTAAGGGGTTTGTAGTGCTGGAGAAAATCCAGGTTCGTATTTGCCAGCACGAGACGTTTTGAGGTCGACAAAAAGCGTGCAAAATCGTATAAATGCCAAGCGAAATGTTTTTTATTTGTTTTTATTTTATTTTTCGTCTGAGAGGGTCGTCAGGTTGATCGAACAAAATTTAAATGGTTCGGAATGGCGAGGGTAAAGAAGTACAAGGGCTCGAAGTTGGCTGGCTTTTCGTCAAGGTAGCATTCTCCATTTCCGCTATGTCCACGTAGGAGAAAGCTGATGAGAGTCAGGCCAGAAGCTGGAACGTCAGAGGGAAAGAAAAATATACGTCCTCAGAGTCAAGTTGCTGTTTACAACGAAAAATTTGAGGACTGGCGACATGACAAAGAGCGACAAAACGAGAAGAGCCAAGAGGAATGGAATAAAAAGGACCGTTGACGTGAAACAAGATCTGCTAGGATAATACCAACGTCCGAATATTCTCGAGAGGAAAAAGAGCCGAAGGGACAAAATGACCAATTTTTTGCCTGCTGCTCCGTTTATGGCTACTTGGGCGACCGCCACGCTTTCCCCCATTACTTAAATCTCAATATATCTATACGTGGTAGCGTATAATTTCCGTATCTTAGTAAAAATCGGTAATACCCCGGCACACTCGATCCGAATGTCAAGTGCATTTTCCGGGAACAAAACCCGAAGGGATATACTATTTTTCCAAGTGTCTCAACAACGCACGATGGATAAAAACTCCCGTTGCTTTTGCAGCCAAAAAAATGCCTTCTGCCATGAAGAAAAATATGGAAATATGTTTTCAAAGTCTCAAGGGACACGGACCTTCATTTTTTTCCCTTAAATCCAGTGAATTACGTTCTTGAAGTTTGCATCATTGGAATGCAACGAAATACCGTTTTTTTCTCGGACAAATCTCAATCAATAATTAGTCGGAACAATAAACCCATGAGGTTGAAGTTTGCATCGTTGGAATGCAACGAAATTCGTATTTTTCTTGGCCAAATCTCGTTATTTATATTGAGATTGAACTGTAACGATAACCCGATCGGTTTTTGCTCCCAGAAAAATATATTACCTCGAAAAATTTCGGATCATTTAAAAAAATGAAACAAATCATTAATAATAATCAATATTTATCGTTGCATTCCATTGCGAACTTCAGAATCAGATAACCAATTTTTTTTTTCGGCTCCAAAGGGAAAATCGGTACGATAATTTTCATGGTTTGTTAAATTCAACAATAAATTAATAGAAAACCGGTATTTTTCGTTGGACCTCAACGTTGCAAACTTCAGTGCCTTAGTGAATTTTTCATTTCCATTTAAACAAAAGTGTTTCCCTGTTCCCTGCAGTTTACACACGTTCCCTAAACCTCAACATCGAATCTTATTTGTTTGTCTGAAAATTTGTATGGATGCAAGAAAAATGAGTATATTTTTGATCGACTGACGATTATTTTGTATCGTTGCCAGCCCATATGCTGTGGATATGTCGGGAGCTCCATACGGGTGAGCCAGGGCGAGACATCGAGTATTTTCGACAGTGTCTCGTTTTCAATGGATCAGCGTTGAAAATTGAAACTGTTCGAGGAAAAAGAAATAAAATTTTTTTTTAAAATACGACGATGAGGAATATAAAGAGGAGGGAAGTGACCTGGAGTGCCTCTTTTGTCTTTTGTTTCAGGCCTGTAGAGATGCTGCAGCATCCTCGAGAAGGCAACATAATATGCCGAAAGAAAACGTTAAGGGGGAAAGCCCGGGTTAGCAGATGCGGGTTTCGAGAGACAGGAGCGTCGTCTTGCTCGGTCCTTGTCGTTAGAACCGAAAGATATTCGTGCTCGGTTTCTCATCAGGGATATCGCTAACCCCTATCCGAATCATTTGCACCCAAAGCACGAACTCGAGCCCTTAGCCATAAAAATTTAAAAAATCTCAAAATCAGAGTGCAGTTGGAATGAGAAATACTCGGAGCTCTTGGAAACTCGAGGCATTTCAATCTCGATGCGCTTTTTCGTCGGGAGATGAGGAGACGCGAGTTTTTGAAATTTTCAATTCTGAACGGGTGAAGCCTGCAATTAGTACTTCTGAGGATTTCGTCGGTGCGTTGAAGATAATTCATCGAGTCGAGAGTTTTTTGTATCCGAATAGAACGAATCGACGATTTTTATAAAAAAATGCCCGGGTCTTTTAGACCCATGTGTCAATTTGGTGTCAATTCAATCCTACAAAGTCGTAGAAACGAAATCCAATGACAGAAACAACAACGAGAGAGTTGTACGTTTCCTATAGAACGAGTCGACGATTTCGATGAAAAAATGCCCGGGTCTTTTAGACCCATGTGTGAATTTGGTGTCAATTCGATCCCACAAAGTCGTAGAAACGAAATCCAATGACAAAAACAACGAGAGTTTTTTGTGTCCGTATAGAACGAGTCGACGATTTCGATAAAAAAATGCCCGGGTCTTTGAGACCCATGTGTAAATTTGGTGTCAATTTGATACTACAAAGTCGTAGAATCGGAATTCAATGACAAAAACAACAACAACGCCGAGTCCGCACGAAAAACGTCGTCCGAAGAAGAGCAGAAATGATGAGCGAGTAAACTTTTTTTTTCCAGACTGAAGGGTGTTGAAAAATAAAAAGAAGTCTGCTAGTCAAGGTCCGAAGAATGCGAGCACGAGATTGGGGGGAGAGCAGGCTTCGATGTCCCGCTGCGAAAGGACGGACGACGTAGCGAGAGAGAGAGAGAGCAAAAAAGCGAGAAGATGGCAGACGAAAAATTTCGAATTTGCTGTACGAGAAATCTCGAATGTTTTGCGCGTGTGTTTGTTACAAGAAAGATGAGTACGAGGTGAACAGTAGCTCGAGAAGATACGAAGGAAAAGAAGTGGAGAAGGAGAAAGAGAAGGGGGAGTTTTGAGTCGGAGCTTCAAATTACTGTAACATTTTCTCTCTCTCTCTCTCTCTCTCTCGCTCTCTCTCTCTCTCTCTCTCTCTCTCTCTCTCTCTCTCCGATCGTTCCCTGCGACGTTCGTTTTCACAACAAAGCGAGAAGATCGCGTCGTCCTCGTCTCAGATTCGTTCCCTCTCTCTCCTGCTTTTCGTCCCTTCCACATCGTGTCAGAATTCTCTTCCCTCGGACACAGAAACTCTCCTCCTTTTTTTTTCTTCGTCGTTCCGTCTCTCTTGGACGCTTGAGTTTCATCGAGCGCCATAACCAACCAACAGCGTTCATCGAGACGCCCGAGAAGAACCGTCTTCTTCTTCTTCTTCTTCTTCATCACACAACACTATACACACTGTACGCTCTCGCTACGGCAAACTCTATCCGGGGCATGCCCCGCGGCGTTGCCACGCCGGGGTCCAACATCCCGAGAAACTGTAGAAAAAACCACCCGACCTCCAAACACACGCACACACCAACGTCAACGAAATAAACACTCCTTCACTTCCTAACCTAACAAATCTACAAAAACGAAGATAAATTTTCTCTTCGATCTCGGTTCGTCGTCGTTTCCTCACTTTTTCCGAACATTCCATTCTTTTTTTTCGATCCACCAATTTCGCTAAAAAACTTGCATTTTATTAAAACAAAGTTGATACATAAAAAGGTCGTCACTCGACACGAAGTGAAAAGTCAAGATCGCTAATTCACCGACGTGATTCCTCGAATGACGATGGAATACGAAATCCTGGAAATATGACGTGAACAAAAGTTTCTGAAAATTTTAACGATAAAACAACGAAATCCACAATTTCCTATACTCTTCATAAGAACGAAAAAAAACCCCGTGATATTGCTGGGATGCTTGGAACTGTCATTGTCGATCGCGAGGATTCCGCATCGAGTTTATCGCCCAAAACGATTAACTGTGTAATTTATGGGCTGCTTTTTATTCTCCTTTTCCCCCATTGAGTGATAATAAACACAACGAGACGAGAATAGTCATGAGTCGTTGATCCGAAGCTTGGCAGTGATGATTTCGACATGGTCTGTACGATCGGAGAACGCGTACGTACAGCTTTTTATTTTATTTATTTATTATTTTATAGGCTCGAAAAATTTGGGTATGATTGGAAAAACAAAAAACAAGACACTGTGAACTTATGAATCGCATTTTTTTGAGCAGAATTATCGATTGCTATAAAAACCCACGAAGTTCAATTCAAGATCTCCGTTTGCGAACACTCACAAACTTCGTTTTTTCCCTTCGTCCCGTCCTCTCGTCGAAATCACGTAAACCTTTCGACTGCGAATTCCCTCTGGCTAATTTCTCCATACCAACTTGTTTACTCATATGTCCACAGCCACACGATACGTTGATCAATGACGGGGACGCATTAATACACAGAGGACTATGAGTAATATGCTCGCGAAGTCTAACCTAATTGATCGTTGCATGCTTCTCGCACGTATTACGTAACGAAACTTTCTTCGCGACACCAACGTAGACGAATAACCATTCATCGTTTCTTTCGCGCTCGCCTCTGCCTCCGGGTTTATTGTATTCATCGGCAGAACGTGAAGCTCTTCTCATTTATTGACTTGTTATCCAGCACGAGTTTTGACAGAGTCGTCGTATTTACGTGGAAAAAGCACACGTGCATTCCGATAAGAAAATAGTGAAGAATCTACAAACTTGTGTCGCGTCATTTTTCAACGAGATCTTTTTTAGGACGGTTTTCCCAAAAGAAAAAAGTGTCATGAGATTTTCAAGTTTTCGGAAATTTCCGAATTTCAGAAATACATTGAAATTATTTTCGCGACCACTTTCAACGATGAGAGCTTCGATGTCATATTTTTATTCGATTCGGGTGCAAAACCGGTTGAAAAAAGCTTCATGTTCACGAGCTATTCTACCGAGGTTTGTTCTTCGATCATAAATTTCGCCATAGTTGATAGATCGTAATCTCATGTTCGGGAGGTTCGGTTACGCTAAAAACTTGCCAACTTCACCGCTAGATGGCACGTGGTCGCTCGCGATCCCTTGTTCAGATGAACAGCGCTGAAGACTAGTTTTTTAACATTCGACACTCGTCTAGAATCGGAGTAGATTTTGCTTTTGGTGTTTGAACTGGGTGGTCAATTAATAATTTGATGCTCGAACAGTTTTTCGATAGAAACGATGCAAACCGGTTCTTCGTAATCCGAAAGAACGAAAATTGATATGGCTGTACGTTTCGTTATCTAAGAAAGTCTACCGCTGTGGCAGTTTGGAATAATAAATTTTTCATTTATTTTCTGTTGAAAAGAACCGAGAAAACCTCCGGAAACCACAAAATCGAACGGCAATCAAATTTTTTGAAATTCGACGCTGCACCAGAAGAGCTGCTCGTCGAGACGTCAAAGTTTACGACTGGAGCGGGCAAAAGCTCAAGAACTATGTTGTTTTATTCGCAATCGTAGTGAGGCGCGCTTTTCGTCGAAAAGTTGTTGACTTCTCGGAAATTTGCTAACTTTGCACGATTACGACTGAACAGGACAGGTTAACCTTCAAAAGTTTCACAACGTAATACCCGTGAAGAAAATTCATTCGTTACGACGCAATTTTTTCGATTTACTCATAAAAAAGAAGGAAAACGCTTATTCGTGCCCGACGAATCATAACTCGAATGGATTTGTATAGTGCCATATGTATATAAATTACTGAACGCATAGTCACGCGGTCAAAGTGAAGAATGACACGTTACTGTTTTATTCGCACATCTATATATGCATAAGATATATATATGTATGTACGTTTATATACACAAGTAATGAAAAAAAAGACGAAGAATGAATAGAGCGCGTGAGGTGTGTTAAAAGTTTCGCGCTTAGCGGCGCTTTCAATGCGCGTTATATATTCGTCGATATAATTACGCGACATCACAGGGAAGAGTGTTTGTTATTGCTATTAATAAATACCTGCAGTCTCGTGGGGAGGCTTCGTCCGTCGATGATGAGAAAAACAAAAAAAATAAAACAAACTATTTCAAACAAAACCTCAACGTCACAAGCTCAATTTTTCAACACTTTATTATACGCCGACACCGAAACACACTGTACGGAAAGTAAAATTCGCGAAAACAAATAATTAAAAGAAAGAGGAATATTATCACGTGTTAAACTATGAAGCGACCCGCACATCGGTGAGCACACTACCGCGGCGCAACCCGACACAATATACAAGAATAACAAATTAATATATCCTGGCTGCGTCTGCGGCCGTTCATGAATGAAACTAAGGAACGAGCACGCAGGACTCTCTCCCACGTTACCGCGCCTGTTCCCGCCCCACTCTTTCCCCGCTCGACTCAGCTCGACGCCGGCTAACTTTTTCATTGGTCGACCATTCCCTCACCACTCGCGGCCAAGTTCGCTGCAGCTAAACGAGTCTCGCGAGTAAAGGGGATTTTCTGTTCTTACGTCGCGCGCCTGAATAAATAATTTCTCGACAAATAAACATCAAAATTTACGCATTAATATTTTTCTGAAATAAGGTACTTATTTTTTCCGAAAATCCATATTTCCGGCAACCCTTCAGGAGCGAGATTCAAACATTTATTACTTCCAGAGAAAATTTATAAGTTGGGCTACGTTGGGATTTTCAAAACTACTACGTACTCCGACTCAGATACAAAATTTACGAAAAATAATTGAATAATAACTTTTATCACTTGAGTAATTGTCAGTTAATTGACAACAAAACCCACACTATTTTTTATTTCATGTCTCATTATTAGTTGAAAATATTTAATGTCACATTGTAACAACTCCATTTACCAAGGTCGTAACATCGATCACTGTGTGTCCGCCATATTCGTCTGCAAGCAGCTGATTGGAATATCCGCATCTTCCGAAAAAAGTAAGAAAATTTTGTCGGTTTCACGCGTATTATAAATACTTGTAAACTCAACTTTTTCAATCTTTGTGCAATAACTGCATCTAACCTCCAATGAAGTTTTATTCACGTTTAATTCAAACACTTTTTGTACATATAACCTCCAAACCGACATACTCTCTTTCTGAACTCGGAATTTCGTTACATAATTGTAAATTTCGCTATAAAAACGTGAATCGAAAATGTCATTGGGGATAACTTGACAATGGAGAATAATATTGCTTCAGGAAAAAATGCTGTCCCCACGATTCGTCGCTGGTGTCCCTAAAATTGCCAAGCGTAACATTGGAATTGTTGCGCCAGCGCTTCAAAAGGCTGTCGATCCCATTCAGCAATTGTTCCTCGACAAAATCCGCGATTACAAGTCGAAGAGTGTGTAAGTATGGTTTTTGAATTTTGAACTCTCCAAAGTATTCAAATAATCGAAATTTTTTTCTTTCAGCCAATAAGCTAATAAAATTGGCAATAAAATAACGAAAATGTACGGATCGTTATCGTCAACTAGTTCCCGACATTGCGCCCAATTTTGTGGTCCATTACCTTGAGCCTCTAATATCCAGTTCTTTGACTTTCCAGTGGCGGAAAAATGGTTGATCCCACTCCGGAGATAGAAAAAGAACGTAAATCCGAACTTGAAAAGCTCTCGGCCCATTACGGCGGTGGATCCGGTGTGGACATGACGGCTTTCCCTTCATTCAAATTCGAAGGTAATTTTTACTCGCTGGCACTTTTCATCCCCCACCGAATATCGCGTTTATTTGATATTTTACTAATTATCCTTGGAATTGTCTCCCGGGGGACAAATTTTCTCATTCAATTTTTCCTGTTTATCAAAAATCCTCCGATTATTCGAAATTTGTACAAAAATAATTGCAAAGAAATTGTTCTATTAACTTCTTTAATTATTCATTAATCAATTAGTTATTTTATTAATAATTAATCAATCTATTTATGTATTTATTAATTATTAATTAATGATTTATAAATTAACAACGGTGCAATTTTTCAGACCCCAAAGTGGTTCTCGGCAGCGAAAAGTGAGGAAATTCTGGTACGAATAGTGTAGCAAATATGAAATGAGGGAACGTTGCTCTCGTGTCGATGGAAAAAGAAACCAAACCCTTCGACTGTTACTCCTAAGCTGAATAAAAGATTGAGATTGAAAAATTGTACATATTCGTTGCTCGTAATAATTTATTCCGTAAAAAAAAAATAAACTCATTTATCTACAACGTCGACTCAAAGTTCGCATCTAAGAATCAGCTGTCGAGTCGCTGATTAAGCGCGTATTCGTAATGGCATCGTCAAGAAGCAACATACGACATTTCTGTGAAATGGATTTCATGATCCTGGCGCATTGAATCATCTCCTGACGTTTGACCGTCGTGTTGAATTCTCCCGAACAAGAACACAACTCGTTTGCATTCTCTCGTTTTATTTGAAGGCACTTGCGGCATTGTAAATCCTGTAAAACGTAACCCATCGTTCTACGATAAAGTATGTCTATCAAGGCAAACTCGATCTCCGTGTTTTCGTAGCTCGTTTCGCACATTGGACAATTCCACAAATATCTAAAAAATAAATAATACTTTCTGATTTTTTTTTTAACGTTCGAGAATTCATCGAAATTTTTTGGGAATCAGAAAAAAGAGAATTGCCTGAAGGAAAGGTCGACACTTACATTCCATCGATCACTGAGACCGAACTGTCTTTGCAGAGATCAATGTCTCTCGTGTGGTTGCACGTTTTGCAAATCACTTCAGGCAACACGAAGGATATGCAGGGATCGGTCCACTCAGCTTTGTCACTGAAACTTCCGACTGAGATTAGACGCAACATGTTTTTCTTGAGATCGTACACTTCGTCCGTCAGTTCTTTATCGAGAGACAGAATCTGTAAAAAAAAGATTTGTACTTAATTCAAAACTGATCATAATTTTTATTTTGATTTAGTATAAAAATCGTGATTTACTTTGCAAATCGCTTTGATCATTTCCAATGCTGGACCGATCCTCTTGCTCTCAGCACCGCCGAGGTCGAGATTAGGATTTTCTTCGAGCGTAATGACCTTCTCCGGCAGTCTTTTGTGGATTTTTTGAATGATTTGGAAAAGTTTTTGGGACATTTCGCCGGCAATGAGTTTCTTGGCGAATTCAGCGGAATTTTGGAGAGCTCCGAGGCCGAGAGGTGCAGTCTGAGTCTGGCTAATGGTGCTGTCCCGTCGACTGCGTTTCGGAGTTTGGCACTCAGGTTCGTTGTCGGTGATGTGTCGATAAATAGCGCTGATGTAACCGGCGATAATGGTGCGAAAATGCTCGCGACACATTGCCTCGTTGGGAATGATTTCCATGAGATTCCAATTCATCATTATTTGTGGAGTGTCGTCCTCGTCCTCGTCTTCATCTTCTTCAAGGTCCTGCATATCTTTCGGCAATTTGCCGATAACTCCAGCGTGATTCGGCAAGTCGAGCCAGACGAGATAGAGCCAACAGTTTTCAAAGGTAATATTTATGCTGTGGAACAATTCTTTATTCCTGATGGAAGCGACGACATAGTTGATGTGCCCGAGAGCAGCATCGACTGTTCTTTTCTTCGTGCAAATGATAATTTTATTAAAATTAGCAAAAACGATTATCGAGCCGAGTCTCATGAATTCTGCGACAAGTTGTATGAACAATTTTTTCATGTAATTGTGAAGCGTTTGTCTTAGAGCTGGATCGTAAAGGAGCGCGCTGGGTGATCGTAGCCACCGATAAAAATCCATCAGTTGGCAATCAGCGTAAACGTTTTTATGCAGAGTGACATCCTTGAGCCAACTGCTGACCATGCCCCGAAGGACTTTGAAAGAAGCACTGCAAAGGGCGGTCTCGTCGTAACTCGGTATCGTCGCGGTTGTCGATGAACCGGTCACCATTTCTTGGAGCGATACTTGAGCGGCTGCGTGAAAAGCGACGAAAGAACTGGTGCCATCGACATCGTTGACATGATGCGATTGGAGCAGAGTATTCACAGCCAGACTCTCGATATCCAGTTCGACGCAAACGCTGGAATAAGTGCCTGGATAGTTGGCGATGGAATTTGTACTCTCCTCGAAATCAGTCAACAATCGATTATCGTCGTTCTCGCTGCCTCCCAAATCCGGTCTCTCGGTCGTTGAGTACCAGAGCACAAAATTGTGCTTTTTCAAATTTCTCGCGTAAAATAGATCGGCTCCAAAGAGAGTAGCATCGGGAGGAATGTTGCCGATCGGTGCGTGGAAATAACGACACTGTTCGGCCATCAGCTTCAGAACTCTCTCGCTTTTGAGATAATGCCCGATCATCGTTGCAGCTCCGATTCTTTGCCACTCGAGTGTATTGAATAAATTATCTGGATCCTGTACTCTGGTGTTTACCACTGGGAAATCATTGAGCAATGGCATTTCGCTGATCAATTGAGCAACGTTCATTGCCGTTTGGACTGCCAAAATGGTCGCACCTTTCATCTCGTTTTTGTACGTTTTCAGCGCAGCTTGTATGGCTCGACAAATAGCATTGAAGCTGATTTCGATTCTGACTTCGAATTGCATTTCCGTGGGTGCTTCGATCGTCCCTCCTGTCGATTCTTCCACCGCTTTAGCTCTTTCGTTCACATAGAGCGTTCCCATGTTTGGCATTTGATTAGTTTTCACACTGTCTTGGACAAAAATGTGAGCTCGCTTGCTCGGACCGAGCAAAAGTGCCCAAATGGCTCGCTGGTGGTTCGACGACCAGTGATGATACAAAAAAATGTATTTCACGTCCGACTCTAAATATGGCTGTGCGGAGATACTTTTGAATTGCAATTGTTCCAACGAGAACGTGTCCCCTATGGCAGAATTTCGTGAACGCGAGGAAGGATCGACCATGCAAACGCAACCGAGATGCAAGATCGCCCGAAACTCCAGAGACACTTTAGTCTCGTAAATCCCTTCGACTTCCGGTTTGCTCAATTCGTCGGCCAACAAGGGACCGTTCACTTCGTAAAGCTCCTCGGGGACGGTATACTGATAAAGATTGTAAACTGGCCTCGACCTGGGCAATATTTTCGCGCATTTTTTCCACGTTTCGTTCGGTCCAGGCTCGCCCCTTTGTTCCCTCGTATTCACGTAAAATATACGAGGAACTTGAAGCCTGATCTGATGCAATTGTTTGTCAACCATTGCCCACAAACGGAACATCCCAGGCTCGTTCGTCTCAGCAATCTGGATTATTTGCCAAGGCGTCTCGAGCAACGTCCGATGCGAACGATTTATAAATCCGTGGATGGTGTTGACGTTCGTCGTTCTAGAAACCCCACGATTCCCTCTGTTCAGCTCGTCGCTCCCGGTTCTGCTTCTCTTGTTACGTTTTTGTAACATTCTCTGTTGAGCCTGATGACGCCACTTGTTTTTGTGGAATTGTAACCACGCCTGATGCTCCTTACGAGTCTCACCGTAACTCGGAGCTGGGCCAAGAACCTCGCGCCAATGTTTCCTCAGGTTTTCCTCGTCCAAATCCTCCGAAGCGTGTCTCTTTCTCTTGGCGACTGTTACCATCGGCCTCTTGAACACCGAGGACGGACCAGCGCTGTCTTCTATGTCGACAATCGGTTCAGACTCCGTTGGACTCCCCAGATCTTGTTGATTGTTTTCCGCTCTCGGAGTTTCCACTTTTCCGAACATGTCGGTGATTCTTCTTTGTTTCTTCACGTCATTTTTCTCCAGCAACTTTTTGTGCAACCAGTCGGGATATTTGACACGAGGAACAGGATTTGCCAGGCCCTGAAAAGCAGCTGGAATTGTTATGATTTTTTGTATCGTACTACCGAGTCTCTCGATGTAATAACCCCAATCGAGGATATCCCGGATATCGAAACTTTGGAGACCCGAGTCTTTGAGCCATTTGCGTAAATAGTGGCGTTTCAAACTCTCTTCCGACTGGAATATCGCGAGCGGGATCGCTCTTTCAGTCACCGGCGCACCTTGCGGCTTCATCGATATGACGAATTTACAAGCAAGTCCTTTGTCCTTGACCATGTCGCTACCCAAGAACTCGGCCAATCGTTTCGCCGTGGAAATCGAGGTTGATTTTTGACTTCCATATTCTTCTAATTTTTTTGACATTGATTTGTTCTCGGAGATGAGCTCGAAGAGATCGGAGTCTGGCATGTCGGCGCCTTTGCTGTACAAGACGTCGAGCCAGTAATCAGCAACCTTGGCGACCGATTTGTAACACTCCTCGAGACTGTTGCCTTTGAGAAACGATTCAAAGACGGAGGATTGAAAAAATTTTATGAGTTGGAGCTCTCCTCGTCGTTTTACCTCAAAACCTTTGAGCTCCGCGAGACTTCCGTCGAAATTAAAAACGGCGTAACGTTTTTTCAGCTTCTTTCCTTCCTCCTTCGCTGCCGGCAATATCATCGCTCGATAAGGTCCATCGACCTCGAAAAAAATGGAATTTTCGTTTCTAATTTCGTAACGCATGTTCACCGGGTCGACGAGATCGTGATAAACGTCGTTCGTGAATTGGTCCTTGACCATGAAATTCAACACCGCGTTGGGATACGAAATTGCGAGTTTCGATTTCATCGCGTGGGTCGTTTCGACGATGAAGTTGCCGGGGAAACTCTGCGGCAAAATGCACCAAATTCCGTCCGTGTCGAGCTCCAACGGACGCCCAACTTTCTCGATTATTTCTCGAGCTCTCATGATTATATTCGCTCCCGTGTGACACACGATTCCACCCATTTCCATGCTATGCCAACGGGCACCTTTCCGCATCACGTATCCGTAAAAAGAATTCAGAATACATTTGTGCGCGAGCTGCAAAGAGTCGTAAAGAATTTCTCGGCTTTTGGCGGACTTGATTTCGCTGGCGTCGCCGCTCGAGATCGCTGCTGCGACCTGTTGTTTCGCTACTTTTGTCAAGCCCTTGTACTCGTAACGGCGATCCCGAAAAGCTCTCACAGTATCGACGTAGAACGAATTCTCTTTCTGGCAGACCGTTTGCTTGCGGATTTCGACTTTCGTTACTTTTGTTTTCGCGTAGGCTTTTCTACAGTAATCGGAGAGTCGTTTTTTCTCCAGAGCGGCTTGCTCGTTTATCGGAAGTTCGTGGAAAGGTCGCGGCGGGCCGCCGTCTTCTGGTTTTATCGTTTCGGTCTCTAACTGTTGTTGGATTCGTTGAAACTCACCGAGACTCGCTGGCAAATATTCTCCTCGCCAAGCCCACTCCATTTCTCGTTTGCACACTGCTCCGGGGCTGTTGAAATCGCACGCTGCACAGACAGCTTCGTTGACAATCGCCGACGGCTGCAGACGATTCGTCAAGATTATATTTGGGTACATGGCTCCAACGTCGAGATGATAAATAACCGGATTTTCTTGTCTGATCGGATGGGCTTTCAGACTCAACAATTTATCTTTTATTTCTTGCGAAACTTGCTCGAAATTCGTCACCATTTCAAGTGGCACTTTTTCTTCCTCTTGGATCGAATGTTTCAGCGCTTTCTCCACTCCCTCGATCAGTACGTCAACAGCACTCGGCTCGATTTTGAATCTGTAAGGAATATCCGCTCGAAAAACACCGGATTCGAGGGCCTCGACGTGACCACCGACGTACGTCTCGACATCGAGCACGTGTCCGTCGGCCGTCAATTTATTCAACTCCGAAGTTTGTTTGTTAGGAAAAACGATGTTCGCTCGGAAGGCTTCGACCATCAATAACGACTCGCAAAGCGTACCGGAACCTTTTCTCAATACCTCGTCCGGATTCATCGGAATTATCGTGCACAGAGCGAATATGAAAGGTTGAACGTATTTTTGGTAAAGATAAAACGTCGCTACCGCATCGGACACCGAATAATTCGCTAGAGTCTCCGGTTGTTCCGCTGCCAATCGACACATGTCCTCCGCATCCAACTCTACCGGATCGTACCGCAATTTCGCTTTCGCGACTGCCTTCAAACCTTGCGAACCGACCGGTAGATAGGAATCACGTTTTACCCAGCTTTTAGAAAACAAAATACGTTCGTCAATATGAATTTTCACTTTGTGCGCCTCAAAGCTTAGGGAACAAGAGCTTTTCATCAAATGAAAATGTTTTCTTTTTTTGCGTGAAAAACTTACTGCAAACAGTCCAAGTGGATAGCCGCTCGACTTCCATAAAAATCGTTCCGAGTCTTGGCAAAACCGATTGTCTCCTTCATATCAATTTTATGAAACGTTGCACGAGCTTCAACAAACGGCCAATCGAAACCATCGCCGTGATAAGAAACGAAAATGTGCGGCTTCAAATCGTTTATGTGCTCGAAAAATTTCATCAATGTTGCTTTTTCATTTTTCTCGTTGAACACCGTGAAGAGACCTTCGAATTCTGGCTTCGGCGTGTACTCGAAATCTTCGATGTCCGAGGATATTATCTCTCGATTCGTTATCAAATATCCCTAGGAAAAGTTGAAAAATACGTTTGAGCTCAACTTTTAAGAACCTCCGAATGGATCAGTCAATGAAAACCGCTTTACCTGGCCGTCGATCATATACGAGATCATCATCACTTGGTCGGTCGCAGAATCTGGAAATTTCAGTGGCAACTTTGTCGTTTCGATGTCGTACGCCAAGACGATCGGATCTATCGGTTCGATGAGATCCTTCCGTCGCGTAATAATCGGCGGTTCCTCCCTCCCTCGAGTTTTCACGGTGTACCACAAACCTACGAAAACTTCACAATCTATGGCCACTCTTACGTGATGAGGAACATCGTGTTCCCTAAAAAAAAAAAACAATGTAGCGAATAAAACGAATAGAAATGGGGATTTTGTGACTTGAAGTGTCGAGAAAGAACAAAAATCTGTTTTTTCAACTTTCTATTCCAGCGGAGACCAGCTTTTATGTTCCCCCTCACAGACGACAACAAAATCGATTCCCCGAATATGAATCACTGCCTCAGCAAGCCACTCACCTAATATCTAAAATATTCTCCATGTGGCTCATTTGTTTTTTCACTTCTTGGCGTTTCATGGGGTTCAGCATATCGGACAGAAGATTGGTGTAATAAGTATTGACCTTTTCACGCTCTTTACTGGCTTTCACAGCTCTGTTGATGTCTCTTTTTACTTTCACTAAATCGGTCACATTGGCGAACGAAACTTTGAGATATTTTTGCTTGAGTCCGATCAGATGGTTCGGCTGAAAGTCGTGCCGCGTTATAACAGTCGATCGAATAACGACCATGAGTCTTTCCGACAATAAAAATAACGTATAATTACCATGTCGAGATCCTCCTTTGCGACTATTTCCACTTTTACTACCGTTCCTGCATATTTCTTCAGCAAAAACGTTGAAACTTCTTGCTCTGTTTTTTTGCGACATAAAATGTAGAAGTAAGGGTAGAAAGGCATTGAGACTTTGAATCTCGTACAATCTTCTTCGAGAAAATAATAATCTACTCCGCTCAAAAGACCCTTGTCCTCTCCTATGATTTCAGTCTAGAGAAAAAAACGTTTTCACTCTAAAGTTCATTGAAATGCTTGGATTTTCTGACTCATTGATTTACGATTGGGTTTGATGTTGTTCGGCATTTTATGATAATTTATAACTGTGGGACGGCGATGGGTGAAAAACGATATCTAAACTTACCGGCTGCATGTTGATGAGATACCCTGTACGTTCTTTGGCATCTGTAGTATTGTGAAATCCATAAAGACTGTCGATTCGAATATTCTCAAGAGCCTGAGTGAGTCTCCCTTCAGCAGTGTTCTCCCTTTGGATGTAACAAAAATTGGAAACGTTTGTTAGATTGACGAACTATTGATAGAATCAAAAAAGATGCTTCGATAAAAATGCTGGGTCTTATTACTTAGGAACATATTCGTCACCGAAATTCCGTTTTTTCGACGTTTCGGATTTATCTGGACGATATTTTCCCGTGTTTACAGACATTTTTGAGTCCTGTTTATTTTGTTGGAGACTAAAAATACTTGGTTTTGTTGCGCTCTATTCTCGGTCGCTTTATCACGGACGCCTCCGCGCTTTACAATTACTCAACCATTTTAAGGTAAAAAATCAATTCTCCCGACGGAGAAATTTGTTGCACTCTGAGAACAATTACAAAAAGCTTCTTGGGATAGCAACAATGCAACAGCAACAGGTCGACACTGACAGTGGAGGGTGTCGTTATCGGCTGTACAATGCGCGCCAATTCAGCGGAGACTCGAAAGAGAGGGAAATTTCAAACCACGTGGTCTGACGAAACGGCGAAACGTAGACTAAAACTTGAAAAACGAGAGAATACAATTCTTTCCGCATAACATAATGCTTCACTCCTCAAGATTCGATTATATTATTCATAAAAAATATGACAGACGTAATGCAATGAATAACACAATCGTTGGTTTTTTACAATGGTTCATGATTACAAATGGAGGGTTATGTCATTCTAATGACGTTTATTAGTCTTCGATTTGGTCAGTTGTTTTTCAGGCGATGGTAAATCTTTGACAGCATCGAATATTTCCTGTTGAGTAACTTGTGTGTATCGATTTTTGACAGGTTCTCTATGTTTGAAACGTGTGACGGCTGCGGGTGGTGAGAATTCGATTTCCATGTCAGATCCATCGGAGCTCGTGATGGCGTCCTCGTTTTCTTTATTTTTCGTGATTTTAAATTGAAGTGGTTTCAAAGTTTGATCGAGTTCTTTATCATCTGTGAGTTTGACAGGATACATAGTGACGTAGTAAGTTCCACTTTTTCTATGGATATGAAGAGTCGGTGGTAACTCGATTTCATCATCGTCGAGGTCTTGTCCTCGTCTCTTCGCCCATTGACCTCTGCCCATTGAATGATAACTTCTGCTTCTATATGTTCGACTGCGCTTTCCCTTGCCCACCGAAGTCGCCGATCGGAATTCGCTTACGGAACTCGTTTTTTCTATCATCGACTTCTTTGCCACTTGCATTCGGTCCCAAATAAATTTTGATATCGCACCGGGTTTCCAACCAAGAGGAGTTTTCAGTCGTCCTGGTGCTTCGCAAGTGTTCCATAGCCACCCCATGTTACCCGGGACCCTCATCCTGACATCTAAGCAATTTTTGTGCCCACAGCAAAACCTTGAGTTGTGATAATCGTCGAGTAGTTTCATGATTCTTTTGCTGACTCTCACGGACGAATGTCGGATACTACCGGCCCGATCGCTCGCCGGTCCGAGAAGCATCCCAGACGTTTTTTTCCCTCGTTGTTTGATCTTTTGTGTACCCAAGGATTTCCGTGTAATAGAAGTTTTCGTGGGTAGTTCTGGAGGTTTATCCGCTTCTGGTTCCTTCTCTGGATTTTGTTCTACCGGCTGTATCTTTTTTTGCGATTTGCAGGTGGTCTCTCCACAGGGGCTTGCTTCGGGCTTTGGCATAGTTTGATTCACTGCCTCCGGAGATTTCTCATCGAGCTTTTTTTTCATCTTAGTGACCCAACTTGTTCGTTCCGTTTCATAAATATTATGATCACGACCCACAGCCGCTACTCCTGAAGCAGCAATCGGTTTGCCTTCCAACTTCTCGGTCACTTGCGAACGGACTTGATGCAAATTGGATGCAATTTTTGGTGGCAAATTTGCAGTTGGCATTTTAGGAGCACATGTTGTCGGAGCATCGTCTCCTTGCCGACCAAAATATGGACTTTCCCGAGGATCCATCAAACCCAATCCAGCTAAACCAGGCACTTTACCAATCGACTCAACGAAGTCTTCCGTCTCTTTGAAAGCTCTAATCAAACAATCGATTCCCTGACAAGGCTCGTTCGAACAGCCAAAGTCATTGCTCCTGGTTGCTGTTTTTAAAGAGCCCATTGCTCCTGTTCCCAGTTTCCCAAAACAACCACAACCCGACTTTCCCAAAGAATTCGTTTTCATTGGCAACTTGCAACAGCCAGAAACTAAATCGTTTACCGACAACCCAGGGTATCCAGGGTTTTCTTTGTTTCTGTATGTTTCTTCAGTGTTAATCGTTGCACAGCCGGTAACCGCCTTGCTGGAGGTTGTGGTGGTCCAGGGACCACCACCACTCATTCGTTCTCTGTACAGATAATTCAGAGAATTTCCTCGAGGACCTCCAGTACAACATGATGACCTTGTCACAGAGCGATTGTTGTAAATGGTTCCAATGTTCATCATATTTTTTGGATTTGTACACAGGGTACCCGAGAAATTGTTTTCAGAGGTAAATTCTGAAGCCACTTTTCTGATAAACGTACTGACCGGTTGACAAACGCATCTCGGAGCTTCCGATTTTATTTTCGATGGAATAGGCGGTCTCAAGGGGTACTTTTCGTCGATCATTCGATGGGTGGACAATTTCAATGGTGGAACGACTTCCGGTAGACCACCGTCGCGCTTCGCAAGCTCTTGACAAATCGATGCGAGTCCAATGACGCTGCTTGGCTTCAGCGACGTAAGCTCTTTCGGTTTAAAATCTGGCGAACAATATTTAGCTTCATTTTCGTCGTTTATCGCGATACTCTCGTTTCCCTCTTCTGGAACTTTGATACATTGAAACTCGTTGGCAGTTTCGGCGCTCTTGAACAGAAAGTTGTCATTTTTAACGGCAAATTGTGTTGTGATCGATTTTCCGAGACAAGTCAGTCTGAGGAACAGCAAAATAGTCCCGGACGCGTTTTCTTGCTCGTCAATGAGATTCCACGTGTTACGGACTGTGTACGGCTTCGGTAGGTGCGCCGAATCGTTCATGGACATTGAGACTTGATCGCATAAGCAGCCAGGCAAGAAAATTTCAGTTTCGCAAAGCGGAGTTTCCGGTTCTTTTCGGGAGCATATTTTCTTCGTGGACGATTTATGAATGCCGATTTTCAAGGGTTTCGTCCGCATGGAATCGACCAACTCGTTCGGTTTTTTTGGAAAAATACACGACTTGCCAGCGGTGAAGTCCAACCTGCCCTCGGCGTTTTTTCTCTCATTGGACAAGGTCAATTGTTTTTCGTTGCGTTTCTTCGACGACCAAAATTCTTGCTCGCTTATCTCGAACGCTGGAAAATCAAGAAATTCGAGTCTTACGGTCAGAGGTTTCGAGCCAATTTCTGAAATCTTCTCGGCCGTTAAATTCAAGCGATCGACGAGAAATTCCAGCATGTAGAGTTGCTCGGCCTTCGCCTGGGAACAACAGGATTCACGTGCCATAATTTATCAATTTGTTTTTTTTTTTTCACGACACCAAAAACATTATCAACGAATGGAAACGTTGGATTAATTATTTTATTTCTTTTTTTCGAGCTTTACGAGTTTTTTTCAAACACGAAAAATTTCGATAACCAAAACGTCCGACATAATCGGCGCCTCGAATTTCTGACAGTTAATCGAAACATTTGAACGATTAACACGTTTTGTTTTTGAATAATTAAAAAATACTTTATTTTTATTAATTTTCAAACATTTAGCTCATGGATTCGAGTTCTTCCAAAAAAGTCCGACATTTTCCTTTCAGGACCTTGACTGCTTCCATGAAAAGTATCGACGGTAATAGAGCCCCCAACGATTCGACCGTAACTGAAATTTGACGTATAACATTGAAATTATTTCAAAACGAATGACCGAAATTCGGGAAGAAATTCAAAAGACCGTGAATCGCTTACAAACATAGTGATCAGGAACTTTTTCCAGTTCAACGGAATTCTTCAGGCTATCGTGCCTGAAAACGTTTCGGGAACAACTATCGTATCGTGCGCTTTTCACTCGTGCCTCCCGCGAACCGTCCTTCGTCTCAACAATCTCAATCACTCCAGGACTGAAGCACGTTTTCAATAGATCAGCAAGTTCGTCTTTTATGGGTTCGGTTAGCGTGATGGAAGGCAAAAGTCTGTACGATGCGGTAGCTAAGAATAATTCAATAAATGTTAATCAACATATTGGGTCAATCGAGCTCGAGGCGTTTTTCAAATCGTTGTATCTGTATTTTATAGTCAAAGAATTTTTTTTTGACGAAAATGAAAATTGAATGCCAAACATCTGGTGAAAGAAAATTGTTGGGGTCAAAATGACCCGCTATGTACTCAACGAGTCACGTTCAATTATTTGTAACTTGCCGACTGGTGAAAACTTTGCATGATCTTTCCCAATTCCTTTGACAGCGTGCATGAATGCATGAATCTCCTGACCGGGACGCATTTTGCATATAAGAATATCGCTCTCCAAAACTCCAAGCTGTTCTTCTCCGCGAGGATAAATTTCCGACTGGCGACCAATCGGCACCCATCTCACGTCTCTGCTATAAACTACAGAGAAAAAAAAACGAAACGTATTGATGGAAATATGAGCCATGAATTTTTATGAATGTCATGAATTACCGTTGTTGTTTTTGTAAATGTCGTCCGGACGTCGGGAATCCTTAGCTGCCTGAGGATTCCAGGAGCAGGTAACTTTCATTTCGTATCTCAAGGTGTCCTGATCGCTAACCTCCTCCTCTTCACCTCCGGAATGTGACGGATATTCGAACAACCTGGGATCTGCTCTCAACGGCAAGAGACCCAGCCTGAGAGATGAATTTTTTCATTTATTTCTTTGAGGCCTTTGAATTGAAATTTTATTGGTGCAGCCCGCATTTCTTTTTTACTTCATTGTTGATTTCGATACTCACCTGTGAGCGAAAACTTCGTCTTGTATCAGACTCGTGTTGTTTAAAATGTAAACTTTCTCAATAGCCATGGAAGGGACTTCGCTGAGTAGAATTCTGCGCAAAGCATTTGACAGCGCAGCGGAACATCCAATAATATCAAATTCTAATTCTCGTTTGTCTTTCGACTGACTCACGACTTTGATTTTCAATTGCTAAAATGAATTAACTTATCATTATAGACTGTCAGATAATTTTACCATTTTTTTAAATCGAATTCGTACCTTTTTAAAATTCGCTATACTCCATCCACCTTCCAGTGGCAAACTGGAATATTCCGAAGCCTTTGAAGTATATGAAAAAGATCGTCACATAAAATCTGTCAACAATAATGAATTGAGAAAATTTTGTTATTATTTACTCACGTTCGGAATTCCATATTCTTCTAAAATGACACGAGGCTTCTTCTTTTTATCTGCCATTCTTGGAACTTCGTTAGGTTAGAGGTTACAACTTTGTTATTGTCAAACACGTGTGTGGACTGTGTGACGACTCAATGCCAGCTTCTCAAAAGTCGTCGCTACGCGGCGCATTGCCTCCAAGCCTCGGGTTATCTCTTGGCTGGATTTCTGGTTTAAGAGAAATCCGCCAGAGGGCTACGGGTGGAACGATCTCGCTTAAGCGACGTATCCCCCGTACGACTATGACTTTCCGACTCGACATTTTTTTCCGACCGGCAATAATTATTGAATTCTCTGACACGTACAATTGGTGTGAAAATAGAGACTCTGTAAATATAAATACAAACTCGATACAACATAAATGGGTTCCTTTACTGCAGGGAGGAAACGAGGTTTGGAAGTTTTCAGAAATCTATTAGGAATCATATAATGTTATCCGTCCACCTTGCAGGGAATTTCCAATAAATACGATTGGAGTAACATTTTTATTTGTATTTAAAATCGGGTAAATGTGCTTCGGCATCATTGCTTCCGTACTTTTGTCGAGCGCTGAGAAATTACGTGGTACATACTATGCGATGGCGAATGCGAACGTCCTGTTTCGGTAATGGTGCAGCAGTCGAATTCCAAGAACATTTCCTGCAGCATTTCCTTGTCGTACATGTCATGGTTCTCTAGGGTCGAGTCTAGTATCCGAATTGGAACCTGTACAGAAAAAAAAATCCTTCACAATAGGCTATTCGTTTCAGCTGTTCTCATCAAATTAAACTCTCCATCAGATTTATCATTTAGATTATACAAAGCTTGATGACGATGGTCACCATCACACACTATGTAATGCAAAAGAGATCTAGATTCTAGCACTTTCTGATATTTTTCCATTGATTTTTTTCCCACAAAGTCCCCTAATAAAAAGTTCTAGGACCACGATATATTGCGATTGGTATATTGTTGTCATTTCATTCGTTCTGTGATTGGTTAATTCAGTGTTCCGAGTCCCACTGCCAGTTTCACAATCACCGTCCCGCTGTAATTTTGTTGGATGCGTATACATACGAGTGTGGTTGTATGTTCCTACCGGAATTTTCATCAATCAAATTGATGAAACATGAAAGAATTTCCAGTTTTTTTTATTAATTAAAAGTTTGTCATGCAGAGGGATATTATTCTACTGTGGGGAGTTCTGGACCAGAAAAAGGTTCTACAAAATTACGTTAAATTCATCTCTCGCTATCAAAACCACGAAAACAACAAGATATTGAGCACATATATAAGAACTCAGGAAACACGGACCAACAACAAGCACGCGAATTTGGAGTGGGAAGTCCTTACGAGGATCCTTACCATTGGATTCGAAAATATATAAACCAGGGAGGAATCTCTGGAGAACGGACTACAGTATCATTTGTGCCCTAAAGCACTTGTAATTCGACTTCGGTGCGGAGCACTTCTAGTTCAACACCAGTTCGGGTAAATACGAATTCCGACATCATCTCTTCGTTGTTTTTTTCTAAGGTGGTCTGGACAAATACTGGTTTCATACGAATTGTGGGAAAAG
>JAPYYS010001409.1:0-47748 GCA_030522525.1 Campopleginae sp. 14b
TAAAAGTAGAAAATTTTGAACAAAAAGACTCAACGGTCCAGAATTTTAATACCTTAAGGGCTTACGTGCCCAAGTCCAAAGGATTCGCGTCTTTCAAGATAATTTTTGTCTTCGTTTTTTTTTTTTTTTGTCTCCGAGTAAACGAAGTGCGAAAATGTTGGCTCGATACTTGTACGAGACTCTTGTATCGTTGTCCCTTGAAGCTTTGTGCATTTCGCTGTCGAAAGAGCTTAGTGGGGGACGCGTCAGAATGGGCACGATAAAACGCCACTCACCCTCGCTGAAACGTTCCGCGATAGCAGCCCCTGCAACGTCCACCCCCTCAAAAGGCGAGACTCTCGTTATTTCGTACACCCAATACGATTCCACTGGCTTTGCCTGCGTGTACATGAAATTTTCTTTTTTTCTCTCCGGCTCCCTCCAAGCGGGTCTCACGGACCCCAAAACACTAATATCTACCCTCGTGAACGAGGCACGACTGGTCGCTCCGGACACAACCCCTCCTTGTCTCTATACAAACCTTACGCTCCACACCCCATCCCTTTTCCTCTCCCGTCAGGGCTCGGCATTGTATTCCCGATCGTCGCGGCGACAACGATACCGAAACGTCGAGACACTTGGCTCAAAAGGTCTTCCGCTTTCTTCACTCCTGCCCCCCCCCCACCCCCCCACTCCGCCCCACCTGCCTCCAAAGCCCTCCCCCTTTCTTCCCCCCCCCCCCCCCCCCCCCCCCCTCCTCGTATCACTTTCCATGGGGTTTCTCACGTCCAATTCGCTTTTTCGACATTTATTCATTATTTTTGACATTTTATTCCATTTATTTCATCAAAAATAAATAAAACATGTTTTCAATAAATACTTGAACATATTATTTAAATATAATATAAATAAATATTTGATAAATATATAAATCATATTTTTAATATTATTTGAATAATATTTTTATTGATAAATAATTATATTTAATTTAAGAATATTGGTTGAATAATATTTTTGAATATTATTAACAAATATTTTTTAAATAATATTTTTATTCATAAATAATGATATTTAAGTGGAAAATAGTATTTAAACAATGTAGTAATTTATAAATAATATTCTTTCATTTAAGAATATTGTTTAAATAAATAAAAATTAATTTATTTTATTTTTAATGTTGACAAAAAATCTTCAATATAATTTGAATAATATTAATTTCATTAAAAATAAAGTGAGTGAATAAAATAAAATGTAAATTTTACATATTTCTTCAATTATTTTCACGTTTTTTTGTGACGTTTATGAAATTTGTTTTGTTAATAATTGTTTTTTTTTGAGGAAATACCGCTTTTGGATATCGGTATTTTTTGTTTTTCGTAGTTCTCGCGGTCACTCGACCGAGGATTCGATATGGAACGTCCTGTAGGAAAATTACACTCGTTTCGACCCTTTTTTCTGAGATGTAATCGATCCCTTATCCCATAAGAGACATTCGAAACCCTGATCGGACGAAACTGGCTGTTTTACTCTGTCAGGGGTGTCTGAGTTGATTAAAAAAGAAAGGGAAAAGTTTGACATGCCTTTCGGGCCTCTGAAAATTATTCAATTCCCGTCAGATCGAACGGAACAATTTTGATTTACAAGTAATTAAATTTCCAAAAAGAGAGAAAAAAAAAGAAACAAAACGCGATTGATTTTTGTTGTTGAAATTTCGAAAAAATTTCTGTTCTTTTTTTGTCAATCGAGATTTTCTCCATTGAGGATTGTGCAGCGAGGGGCAAAACAAAATACTCGTTAAAAACCGTCAAGGGTCTTGTTCCTGGGAAGTTCGAGTGTACGCCCTTGAACAACCCTTCGTGGCTTTTTCGATTAACTCAGCGATTACGACGCATGCCTTTTACCCAAAGCAAACAAAAGCCCGGCAATTTTAATCTCACTCCGTAACGATACGATTACAAATTCGAAGGATCCCTCCCCTTTAAGAAAATTTAATAGTCGAAATCCAATATTTCACATCCCTTAAAATTTTTTCACCCAAATTTGAAAAATCTTCCTACCAAATTATATTTTTAAATGCAATTTCATGTTGTATCACAAATCGCTACTAATTTTTGCCTCAATCCGTAAACACGTTCCATGCTGGTGCAAATTACCCTCGATAATTTCAAGTGTAACAGCTTTCCAAAATTCCTTTCTCAAATTTGGCTATTTTTCGACCATAAAATTCCATTTTTTAATTTTCAATATTATTGCAATCGATTACTCAGAACATTTTACCCCTAAAAAGTATGGTTTCAAGATAAATTTCATGCATTTATTAAAGAATTACAAATTTTTGAAAAGTCAAAGTGCAAATTTGCACCAGTGTGGTTAGTGCGTGACCCCAAAGGGGTCGTGGTATCTACGAATTAATAAATGTCCTTAAAAAATAACGAAACGGTCGTTTTCCGAATCGAAATGAAGGAATTGAACGAATTTGATGACACGAATGAAATTATTTCCTGCACGTGTGTCTCTATGTGTGTGCGTGTCTGTGTGTGTGTGTGTGTGTGTGTGTGAAACGGTAACATCCTTTTGTGGGTAATATCTCACGCGAAACTAGACTCGTCGTTGGTCTCGCAGTCTCTCGCGGTTGATCGTCTCACAGTAATTCTTTTCATCATTATATTAGAGCAGTAACACGCAACACACAGCCCTACACGCTCCTCAAATATATTCTATTCTGGCATTAGCCATATCCACATGCCACCGTCATATACTTACATAAAAACGGCATTATATATTTTGTGCTTCCGCTCCAGAACGCCTCCGGGCTATACTAAAAATATCGACGGGCCTCCTCGACTCTCTCGATCCGCGTCACGTATTTTTTTTCTTGATGCCCCCTTCCTCTATTATTTGGAAATATTTTGTTTTTCATTTTTATTTTTAAAAAATGAAAATAAAAAACAGTTTTTTTAGGTTTTTTTATTTATTTATTTATTTTTTTATTGGAGGTTATTGCCTCCACTTCCGGGCTTCATGGGGTTCGACGATTATTCTTATTTATTTATGTGTTTTTTTTACTGGTCTGAACAGACCGCGAGGCACGAACCGTTATGCAGCTCCAGCCTCGAGCTCTATCGAGAATATTCGAGTCTTGTGCTAACGACAAATCGACCTTCTCATAGCGGAGTTTGCACTCTGTGTATTATACAAATTTTCATACGTGTCAAAGCTCCCGGCGATCTACCGTTTGCTTGGAATTTTTTGCGATTTATTGCGTAGAGACTTTTTTGGTACGTCGAGGGCTCGAGAATCATCGACAGAAGTCCTCGATTTTTTTTTTCCTACTATTTTGTCCGGATTGTCAATTTTGTTCCTGAAGTTCGGAGACTTTTCTTCTCGGGATTTTCTTGGAATTTCATGCTTTTTTATTCGAAATTCTCTTCGCTATTATTCGGCGAAAAAAAAAAAAAAAAACCTAAACACACTTTTTCTTTGCTATTTTAGATTTTTTGGTGAATTATTTCGAGCGACGAATTTTTAAAAACTTGTTACTCGAATTTTTTCATTTTCTTCTTAATCTTAATCGTCTTGTTCGCTTCTCATATCCTCAGCCCCCGTCGTTGACTCTAGAAATCTCATTTCTATCGTCGCAATGAAATTGAGAAAGCTTAATGAATTTATTATCTTTGGGTCACAGCGAAGCTTCTTGGCCATTATCACTGGCTGTAGAAAACTTTTGTTTACACAAACTCCACTCCACGATTATCGTCACTTTGCTTCGATTTAAATTCGATTTTTATCCATAAATCTACATTTTTTTTCAGGATCTCGTTTTCCTCGTATAAACGTCAATTTTGTCATCGCAATAAAAAAGTTTCAGCCTTCCCCTGCTTTTCCCCAATTGCTGCAAAAAATTTTATTTGAAATTTTTTGTAAATCATTTTCAAATATTTATTAAAATATTCATATATCAATATTTATGTATTTATATATTCATATAAATATTTATACAAATATTCTTTATATAAATATTCCATATAAATTCTTTATCTGAATAAATAATTCAAAAAATACAAATAAATGAATAAATTAAATAAAAATAAACAAATAAAAATTATAATGAATTTCGAAACATTTATAAATATTTTATATTCTATATAAATATAAAATAATTAGAAATTTGTTATAATTTTATCGATGTCGATATCGGTTTCGAATCGACAAACAATCGAAAAAAGACTGTATCCACGTTGTGTATGATCAATGATTCCGTTAGACTTTAAGTCGCACAGTCTACCCTTGGCTGTTTCCCCTCGGGCAGCATCAGGCAATACCAGCACAGGGCGAGAGTACCAAAAAGAGGAAACATATTTGCTCTTTGTCGGTATAAATGCCGCTCTTTAATCTCTCGCCGCAGTTACACTGCCGCACGATACTTTTATCGGCTCGAACTTATTAACACTGGGCCCCAACACACAGACACATATACACATTAATAGTATATATGAATGGAGGAGAAATGGACGAGAACGAGAGCGAAAGGTTCACTTTATACATGACCTTTGATAGTCTTTCGGACGTTAATTCAACGGAGACAACTTTTTTTTCATCATTGTCGAACGAAATGAAAAACGCAGCTGTTGGACCAAAAAAAATTTGGAGAAAAAGTGTCCCTTTCCTTAATTAATGAGCAATTAGGAAAAAAATGGAAAAAGCGAGATTTTCCATATCGTTGAGGTTTGCATCGTTGGAATGCAACGAAATTCGTTTGTTATATTAGCCAGAGCCCATTATTTATGTTGAGAATTAATTTGCAATTTTAAAACGATCAGTTTTTGCCCCAAAAAACTGAATCGGCTCAGAAAATTTGCATAATTTCAAAAATTTAACAAATCATCAATAAAAATCAACATTTTTCGTTGCATCCCAACGTTGCGAACTCCAGATGGAGGAAAAATGGAAAATCGTTTGATTATACTTTAAAGTGCAACGCGATGCAGTTGAAGGGACAGGGATGAGGAGAGGATAAGGACATGGAAGAAAAAAGAAAAGGCTCCGTATGTGTTTTTACTGTACAAGGCGTGAACATCGGGGACGATGAGGTGGTTGATAATATTAGCGAATGCCGGGTGACGAGAATTCCGTGTAGAGGGATGAACGGGGAGCAACGAACAGTTTGCGGCAATAGCGCGGCGCTGCCGCGCGTTCATATCGACCCACAGACAGAGACAAAGATATCGAAGAAAATAGAGAGAAAGAGAGAGAGAGAGAGAGAGAGAGAGAGAGAGAGAGAGAGAGAGAGGGAGAGAGAATATTTGCCTCCATCTTGCTTGCCCCACTTACGGCACACCATGTACCGTTCCGGGTGGTATATGTCTCTGAAAAAGCGATATACAGGGTGTCCCAAAAGTCACCACTAATATTCACACAAAAATCAAACAAACGACTCCCCAAAACCAACAGTGTCTTAAAACTATCGAAACAAGTCACTACAGGGTCAAAATGACCCAGTGTGGCAATATATGTTGAAGAATTCAAGTCCTGTCAACAAACAAGCATAATTACGAATGACTTTTCGGACACCCTGTACATCTCTATTACGTGTACGTAGCAAAAATATATTAAAACATAAAAAATATATAAAACAAATAAAATTCATACAATATAAAAAAATTAATGAAAAATATATAGAAATATGTAAAAATTTTATCCATACATTAAAATCAATAAAAAAAATATATAAAATGAATAAAATTCATGCAATATAATAAAATAAATAAAATGTATAAAAATATATAAAATGAATGAAATTCGTTCAATATAACAAGATAAATAAACATTTTTTAAAAATATACAAAATATAAAATAAATATATAAAAGAAATATTCAGGGCCGGGTATAAATACCGAGAGCGCATTTCCTGGCGAACTAATGTTTTTAAACGTTCAGATAAAATAACCCTTGGCCATAGAAATGCTCAAGCACCCACCTGTACGCCACACCCTACGTGCATCGTCGTTTACCATTTTCTTCCAGTCCCCGATGAGTCCACGATGAAAGGCTCAAGGTATATCGTCACATTGTTGTTCGCGTACGAGCGTCAGCTTATTCCCATTTTCTCGAAAGTCCCCCATGCACCTCGTCCGGAATAATATCGTCCAGGCGACCACCAGGGATCGGCCCGACTCGTACAGTTAATTACATCTCAAAAATAGCCTCCCGTTCATTATCGCCACAAGATTAATCATCGTTCGCAAAAATCCCACGAGAGTTGCGGCTCCGACTTATTGAATTCGAGGATATTACAAAATACGCACGAACGCTATTATTTTTTCATCCATTTCGTTCTCGACGCAAATGAATGAATTAATTAATTAAAAAATGTGCACGGGACCGAAATTATTTCTGGTATTTTATTTTTTGCACATGGCGATAAAAACTTCCGAGTCTCAAAACATGGAGAAAGAATACACTGAAAAAAAAATTTGTTGTAAATGATCGATATTTTGTTGGATACGTTCGACTTGACTATTTTTGAAAAATCACCAAAATTTTGTCATTGCAGCGAGAAATATCGAAGAAAGTTTCTTCGGGAAGAACATTTTTGTCATCCCATTCGTAAATTTTTCTAATTTTTACCGTTTCCTTTGGAATCAGAAATATTGTCGAAATTACGAAAATTTTGTTAATTATCACAAACAATATTTAGTTTATCATTTTTAACGAAATATCAACGTGTTTTGAAATATTTCCATTTTGGAGTGTATAAAAAAATGTAAAAATTGAAAATATTAAAAACACATTGCTGGTGATCGGTTTTCCATGATGGAAAAACGGCTACAGATAATGGACAGTCATGGCACTAAGGAAATATACATGTAGGACCACACATACAAATATGGACCTATCGTGTTTGTATGAGCGAGGGATTAACGAAGCAGGAGCTGAGCGAGAAGCTTCGATTAAAGCGTAAACAACGCCAGCTTGTCTGCAAAAGTCCTCTCTAAACCTTCTCGTCCCTTGTGCTGGCGGAAT
This sequence comes from Campopleginae sp. 14b, assembly GCA_030522525.1. Classification (NCBI taxonomy): domain Eukaryota; kingdom Metazoa; phylum Arthropoda; class Insecta; order Hymenoptera; family Ichneumonidae; species Campopleginae sp. 14b. The sequence continues at coordinate 7,003 of JAPYYS010001409.1, forward strand.
CGCCACTGAATATACAGGGTGTCCGAAAAATCGAGTCCCTACATTCGTATAACAAGCTCAGCACTACTCGGCGCTGCTTTTACGAACGAAATGAGCCCTGAATGACGTTTTTTATGGAGTCTCGAAACTTTCCTGCCAACCATTTAGCCGGAGAGACTTTTTCTGGAGGTGACTTTTGGGACACCCTGTAGATGGTGCAGCCGGGCAGCGAATCGATGAGGAAGGATTGAGCTCAAAGACGTAAAAAAAATCGAAAATTTTTCAAACATTCGGTGCTTCTGCTCCGATGTACACTTTGCAAAAAAAAACTTCGAGGAATAAATTATTTTTTAACGAGCCTGTACATGCAATCCGAACGTTTGGAGCTTTCCTCAATTTTCTCCACCTTTCAACGCCCAGCACTTTTCCATCCCTCGTCGAGTCACACTTCTCCCTTAGTTGTTCTCTCTTAGTCGTCGGACGCGACTCTACTCCCTGGATTTAATTAAGCGCTAATGAAATGGACGTGTCACCTGACAATAGAGAGCAAAAGGAGCCAAGAGTTTCAGAGAGAGAGAGAGAGAGAGAGAGAGAGAGAGAGAGAGAGATAGAGAGAGAGGCAGAGAGGTAGGAAGAGGACGATAGTGCTGGCTTGGCTAGTTGCTCCATGCCGTGAGCGACCAGTCTGGATGACCCACTTTCTTCCTCAGGATTCGAAACGAATTTCAATGGAAACGAAATTGTGAAAATTACCAAAAAAGCTCTACAGCTATATTTCGCTAATTATATTCTCTGCCAAATTGATTTTTTCTTAATCCGAAATAAGGGAGTGGAAACACAACAAATCGCAGCAACATTTACTTTTGTTTTCGAAAAAAAGTTTTATTTTTCATTTTTCTATTTACTTTTTTTTAGAAATTTCAATAAAAATTTCATTTTAATAAAAAAAAAGGATTTTTTTTAATTTTTTAAAATTTTTTTTAAGTAAATTATTCAATTTTTTTTTAGAAAAAAAAAGTAAATAATAAAAATATATCGTTTTATTGTCCTCGCTAAATATTGCATAAGAATCTTGAAATTTATCCGAGGAAAAACGGATTCTCGTTAGATTGCAACGTTGCAAACTTCAACATGGTAGAATTTCGAAGGAGGTTATGTTCACGTCCTTCACCCACTTTCCACCATCCGGCGAAACTTGGCGTCTCACCTTCGGGATAAGGCTCCTCCGATATATTTTACAACCTGGAACTCGAACCTCACTAGAGAAAACCGCGTTTTCCGTACCTCCGTATTGATCCAATCGTCAAAACGTCGCTACGCCACAGTCCGCTCTGACACGCTTTCAAAATTAACATTTCTTCATCGTTCTCGATTATTTGCATCATTTCCGATCTCCAAATCTCAAGCTCCGGTCGTCAACTATTCTTTTGCTCGATTCTACCTTTTTCAAACACTTTTCTACAATTCTCTAAAGTTCCAATAGACCTAAAAATCTAATCTAATGACAAAAGTCTCGCCATTCGCAGGCTGTAGCTCGAGAATTTACGGCGAAGCTTTTCGCTCCGTCCGCTAGGAGGCGCAGGACGTCGAGACTATTCGCGTCCACAAATAGAGCTCCTCGTTTCTATAAAAGAATTCAGGCAATGAAACGTGAAAGCCTCGTCCTATTATTTTTGTGACTGATAAAATTTATTCTGCAACTATTAAGATACGTAAATATTTAGCGAGCAGGGAACAGGTCTTTGGAGCTTGACCAGAGAGATTTCTTGAGTCATGAGGCGAGAAAAACGTTTTCATTCAATTTCATTGAATTGTGGTTGGGGGAAAGCGAAGGAATTTCTTTAGAGCCGGATTTTGAAAACGTTCTTAATTTTTTTTTTCTTTTACAAGGAATCGTCATTTTGTTTGTGAGCAAGTTTAGTTTTTGCTCCTTTCAGTTTTTTTTTGCTCGGTTCGCCTTCACAATCAGTCGCAAAAGATTGCGGTGTATCTGCGATGGAGCTTGCGAAACGTATACATTTTTTTATATCCGTTAGCTGTATCGATTCGTCTCCATAGTCCTCCCACGTGACTCGATGTACAAAACCCACGAGTTTCCTGATACGAACATTTCTCCAGCGATTGAATTTTTCTCGAGCATATTCCATGTTTGTTTATTTATTTCCATCAACCTTCTCCCTTTTTTTGTTCGTTTTCTCATACTTCTGTTAACTGGAGAGCGTCGTTCTGCCTTCTCGCCTCTTTGTGCCTTTCATTGTCAAACGCATTCATCGATACGGACTGAATGCTCCAAGGATGTTGTCCGAGGCAGGAAAACCGACGAAAAAACTCCCTCGTTGCGAACAACTATTCTTTGTGGACCGTCCCAAGAGCAGAATCGATCTGTTTGTCGCTGACGCCTACGCTCGCTCTCAAACACGGCAACGCGAATTTTCAGCTATACGGGGTGTCCGAAAAGTCATTTCCGGTTATGATGCGAATGGATAGGTCGCGGAATTCTGAAAAGGAAAGTCCTCAACCATTTTTCTCTACGACGCACCGTTAACGAGTTATTTCTCGTGAAATGGTCGAAAATTCGATTCCGGCACGAACAAGAGGGCGTGGCCCGTGGCAAACGCCCGCGTTCCGACTGTTTGGCTGTTTGCACGTGATGAGTGTCTCATCCTTGACCTTCAGACACTCCGTAGACCCGTCAATTGACCTTCAAGAGCTTGGGCCAGAACCACAGCACCGGAAATAGTGTTTTCTCAGTAAGTTCGTGAAATAATTGTCGAAAGATCAACTGGATCTTTTGTACCATTATTTCATACCCAGAGGGTCGCTTCCTCGATTGATAAACGTCCCTTCGCGCTTTAATGTTTGACACACCTAAGTGTGACCTACATACAAGGAGAACCATCATCGATTCCCGCTCCCGCACGAAATAGACTCCGCATGCGTCCTCCCAACTCGCACTTACGCCCTTTCGCCTTCTCTTCCTCGATATAATTTCCTCGTAAAGTAGCGAAGAATGATAATATTTTTTTAGCCTCAAAGAACAGCGGCATGCTCGTTGTTCCTCAAAGAGCAGCATTTCTCCCTCCGGGGATTCGTGGCTGTCGGAATCTTGCCCGAGAGAGCTTTTAGATTCGGATTATTTCCGGCTCACAACCTTTTCATTCCGCTGGGATCAATTCTTCGGATAATCCTCGTTATTTCCCTCGTCAAAAAAATTCCTTTTGCCTCCTTTATCTCTCTACGAAATAAAAATCAATTTCTACTCAATTAAAAAATGCAATTAATTCGTCCAATCCAAGTCTCTTCTCCTTCTCGTGCCTCTCTTCCTTTCCGTCACATATAAATCCCAATAAAGTCAATAGGTCACTCGGTACGTTGATGCTGTCAGTCGCACGATGCTCAACGAACGTGATGTCATGCACGAGACTCTGCGCAATGACTACAAAATTATGTAAGCGTTAGATACATTTGTCCATGTGACTATAAATCGACGCACGAGCTCAAGTCAAATAAAGGTACCAAGGGAATAAACAGAGAGAGTATAGACACGTTGCGTTGATAAAAACCAGTTTGACAGGCAGGAAAAAAAGTTCGAGCAATCCTCGCCACTCCAATCCTGCTGCAACTTTTCTCTTCTCACTTTAAACGCAAACACTCTTTCTCCACATTCCCTCTGCTCACGATGGCGAAACTTTTTTCCTTTTACATATTATACTCGCCCCAACATCGTTTATCCTAAACGACAATCATTTTTCAATGATTAACATTTTTTTATCCAAAACACCCCACAGTCGAAGAGCCTCCCACTATTTATAAGATTCTATGGGGAAAAAGGTTATAGAAAAACATGAAAATGTGATAGAGGCCAGAACTCTTCAGCATTGCATAGCCTGAGGTAGTCTTCATCATCTCCAACCGTTTCCAGATCCAAAACACCCCACAGTCGAAGAGAATCCCACTTTTTATAAGAATTTATAGGGAAAAAAAAAGATTTCATTCAAAAAATTAACGAATAATCATTTTTTTCGAAAAATTTAAAAAAAAATTGGTACATTTTTTATTAAATTTTTTTATTTTTTCCTCTTTTATTTTTATTATTATTTTTTTAGCGAAAAATGCACAAAGCAATGCATTCCCTGGAGATAATTACACACACACATACACACACACACACTTATAGATATAAATGGATATTTATAGTCTTATTATGGTATCGGCTGGATCGAGATGTCTTCGATGTTGACCGTGAACTACAAGCCTTTCACTAGCCTTCGCCTCGTTCCTCCTTCTCCAACGACTCGAGACTAACCTCGTCGCGTATTAAGTACCTGCTGTATTCACCGATGCTTGGTACGAACGAACCCAACGCTCCTGCTGCAGACTAAAATGCAGACAGATATAATTTGACGAGATAAGAGGGCTCGTCTTGCCCCCCACTCGCTTCCTACTCGTTTTCTCTCTCGTCACAGGTTCGCAATCTTTCCCTTGGCTCAGCCTCGATCAGATACGCTGGAAAACATTTTTTTTTTGTGAATTAAATTCGATTTTTTTTTGTTCATTTTTAGCCATGATTTGGGGTTTAAATCGTGGAGTTTGGTGGATAATTTTTATCTCTTTACGTGGCCCAATGTATTTATCAATTTTTGGACGTTTTTGTGGACTCAATTCTATTGGTTGTTGAACTTTTGTTTTTTTTTTTATGGGAAATTGTCACTTTTCACGAGATCGCGATCGTGCGAAATTATAACGCGAGCACAAAACGCTCTCTCGGGCAATGACCACATACGTATTATCCTATGTCACTGTGTCTCTCATTTCTACTTGTGTTTGTGCCTTGGGGCCGTATGCGAATCAAGTCCGCCTCAGTCGACGCTTCGCTCACAGGGAAAATGATCGTACTACGCCTAGAAATAGTGCTTGGTCAGTACGTCGACGTGCCTATCTCGTTTTATGAACTCGTCCTCTCTCTCTCTCTCTCTCTCTCTCTCTCTCTCTCTCTCTCTCTCTTTTCAGCCTCTCGCTACGGTACGCGATTGTGCCTTTAACGTGTTATTTCTTCGACGCGATTGTGCCTTTAACGTGTTATTTCTTCGTTCGATCTTCTCCTCGCAACGGACAGGTTTTCACTCTTCGTAAAGCACGTCCCGATCAGAGCCACCATTAGAGTGCACGTATTAAATTTTCTCCCCAGGTGAACTTACGTGCCGACATAAATTTCAATTATCGAGCATTCCGTTTTGTCGAGAATAGCTGAAGATTTTTCAAAAAAATATTCAAAAACCGATTTTATCTGAAAAATTGTTGAAGATTTTTCAAAAAAATATTTGAAAGCTGATTTTTTTCGAAAATCGTTGAAGATTTGTCAGAAAAATATTTAAAAGCCGATTTTTTATCGAAAATCATTGAAGATTTGTTAAAAAAAAAATTTTAAGCCGATTTTTTCTTGATAATGATCGAAAAATTTTCCGAAAAAAAATTGAGAGCCGATTTTTTTTTTTAATGAAAAAAATTTCAGCCTGACGTCCTGGCCATTATTTTTTTCTGTTGACTTTTTTTTATATACGCTCACGCACGTGTGGAAGTTTAGGTCGTAAAGAAAATTACGTCAATGGTCTTTGTAATCCTTGGACGGCATGATTTTTATTGTGTGTGCTTTTCTTTTTCAATTCTTCGACAATAATGTCCGCTTTAATGGTGATTTATTCGCAACGGACCTTTCATTCTCGTGACCCCCTAAATTTGACTCTCAACTATTAATTTGGCCCGTAACTATAGATCACTTAAGCTGCCACAACCGATCGCTCGGCTTTTTGAGATAAAGACTCATCGCTATGCTGTTAAATATTCGTCCAAAGAAACGAGGGCTCTGAATAGTTCAACGTGTTATTGACCTTCTTCCATTCAGCCGTAATTAATGACCGACCGCTTGACCCAGTGAAACCTGTTTTTGATTTTCTAATCTCGACCCATCCACTCTATTTTTTTTTTATCTTAACGAAATCCGGATGTTTGGCGAAATAAATAAGAAAATCAACGGACACAGAATACGGTTTTCATTGCCTGAAAAATAAATAGAAATTTATCAAAAAAATTTATCCATAAAAATGGAATAAAAAATATAAAGTTTTTTTTTTCATAAAAATAAATAGAAAAAGGAATAGAAGTTTATTCCAACAAATACGAAACTTTTTCATTTTATTGTAAATATTAGTTGAAAATTTATGTTTTTTTTTTTTATGAGGAAAATAAAAAATAGTCAGATTCGCGTGCAACGTTGGGTCATGTTTCTGTTCGGAATGCAGTTTTTTTTGTTTCTGCAGGAAATTCCGCCCTCCTGTTGGTTCCCGGGCGGAAATTCTAAGAGAAAAAAGTTAGAATCGTGTCGAGGAGAGCTTTACCACTCGCAATGATTGAGCAACGATCGAAGAATAGAGAAAGGGCTTGGAATAAAGAACTGGGAGAGATAAGTAAAAAAAAAAAAGCTAAAAAACCGCAGAGTGCTTGGGAAGGGCGAGAAAGTGAATAACGGAAGCCACAACATCGAGACAAACTTACGAAGCTGTGGCAAGAACAAATATATCATATGGAGCGCGCAGCGTCCTGTGTTGAATATACAGGGTGTCCTGAAAGTGATTTTGGAAAAGTTGGCAGGTAAATAGAACTCGCGATTCTAGAGCGAAAAGTCCTGAGGCGAAATTCTCTCCGACGCGCTGTTCGCGAGATATCGATCAAGGAAACGTAGGACGGTAAAAACGCGGAATTTCGAAAAGTCGCTCAGGACTTTTCTTTCTCAAATTTGGTCGTTCGTCCAGAGAGCACATATTTGGAGATCACTTTTGGGACACCCTTTATGTGGTTTTATGCGACACAACGTGGACGATTGTGTAAGCGTTGAACACTACACGCTTGCACGCTCTTCTTCTTTCTTTCACTGGTTCTCCCAGTCTCTTCCTCTCTCTCTCTCTCTCTCTCTCTCTCTCTCTTTATATCTGTGTATCGCCTTTCTAAGTCGGAAGATCAAAAATTAACTCATCTCTAGCCGTCCCACAGTCGGTCTCTTATTATTTCGCGAGAACGCATGTCGTGGCACGAGACCCGAGGTCAATGCTCTATCCAACTTAGTCACTGTATTCCTCTCCCTCTCTCTTACTCCGACGCATCGACTCTGCGACGAGCAATAGCCTCGCCAGGCCTAGTCGCTCCCCCTTAACACGGGCTTACGATATTCAAAAGCTTGCGAATCTCACCACGAGATTACGACATGATTCCAACCGTACAGGCTAATCTCCGGCCTTCTCCCACATCAATTTACATTGTGCGTACTCACTCTCCCGCACGATACTTTATCCCGTGGAAATCCCACGAGCTACTCTCTCTTACATTCCTAAGAAGGCAATCAAAGTAACCAACACTTTTCCCTACGCCCAGAACACAGGAACGCACAAATTAATTCAACGCTCCCAAAGAACGTAAAACACTTTAGTCTACCCAGAACAAAATTCGATAAGAAAAGCGATCGAGAACGCACAATTTTTTATCTTCCCATTAAACACAAAAACAACAATCCCATTATGATTTCTTAATGAATGCAGTAACGTCAATTATATATTTCACATTCCTCGATCCACGTTGTTCAATCAAATGATAAAGTCTTTAATTACGCGCGCCCTCGATTCCTCCTTAGATACGTTCCTTATCGCGATCGACCCGATTTTATCGCACACACAGATGAAACGATACATGTTCCGTCCATGCGTAACTGTCTGTGCAGCAATACCTTTATTAATTCGGCCTTGATCCAAGTTTTTCTCACCACGTGAGTTTCGCGACAGAGCACAAACCTGCCCCCTCCGCTGAAAGCAAATTCGTGTGTTTGTGTTCTTCAGCCCGAGAGCGTCCAAAACATTCGATACTTCCGTTTGGGATTTCACTTCACGATCACGTCCCTGGAAAACAATTCAATTCATTGTTTCCATTTGCGGGTCAAGTGCAAGGGGGAGATAATCATTTTTCATTTATTCATATTATTTTTATTATTCTTGTTGATATCGTGACCGAGGGGCGAAAATTATTAAGTAGGAAATTACTTTACGTTGACCTTTCGCCTTCTGGGCAAATTGTATTTCGCGGTACGTAACATTGCGTAATGGAGCGTACATTATCTTTACAGCCGCGTGTATTGTACACCCGGTGTCTCGTTCCACTATCACGAACGCCGTTATCTCGAACACTGCGGGATTCGGGAACAGAAAATAGCTTCAGATAAAAATGGTTTGGTTATGCAAGCGAAGAGTGATAACAACGACACTTTGACCTTGACCGTTACTGCCAAGGTCACTTGACGGTCAAATCGATATTTTGCAGGATTTCTGCGTATTTTCGAATGTTTATTCCGTTTTTTCGGGATTAATGGAATTTCGGAAACTTTATTAAGAAGTTGATTTCGTTCATCACGTCCTGAGAGCCCGGAACTCAATGGAAATTTCTTGAGTTGTAAAGATTTTGAGAAAATTTCGAAACGATTAACAAACTCCAAAATTGAGAAAAAATTGTCAATGACCTTGACCCTTGAGTTCAAGGTCATTCCCACGTTTTTTACTATTCCGGTCGGGTTTTTTTTCGCTCTTTTGGCTTTTTCGACACCCTGTATGTTTGTGGACACCTCTTATGGTCTACGCGGCCACTCGCCGTTCATTCAATCACACTTTACTCAATGGAGTCGCGCAGCCATGTCGCCCGGGTGAACAGTCTCTCTTATCTGTTTACTAAAAGGGAAGCTGTCGAGACACTCTTGTCTGCATAACGCAACCAATGTTGTCTCCCTATTCGTTGTTGTCATTAGTAATGCATAACAACGCCATTTCGTGGCACGAGCAATTCGCCATCTCGCCAAATCATTGACCGCGAACCGCCGACAGATGGCGCTCCAGTATCCTCGTCTCCTTCGCCCGGATCCCGGTGTTCGTCGGTCCAGCGACGACATTTAACGTTGCATCACAAAGAATATTCAAAATTTTTCAAATATTTCGAAAGTTCAAAAAAACATTCCAAATTTTCAGAAATTTTGTTTCTAGACACTGGAAAAATGGATAAACATTCCGGAAATCGATTTCGAAAATCTGAAAACTTTTTTGACGTTTTTGGGCTTTTTTTATTTTTGTAGGAAATTTGATTTTCAATTTTAACCTGTAGATGAAAAAATCAAGTGTTTCGGTGGGAGGGAAATAAAATTACGAGGCTAAAATGTTTATTAATCTCCGCCTGTAAGACTCGATTAAACACGAATTCAAGTATAAATCTCAATTGCTCTCTTAGGCTGTATTCGCTCGGTCATACTCTCCAAACTCCCAGCACGATCCGTTGGACGAAAATTAAACAAATATATACGCCCGCGAGTTTCCTCCATCAATGAATATTGATGTTTATCATAACCTCTTGAAACTGAATAGACCTCGAGGATGCGAATCGACCAGGATACTCTGCCCTCGAAAAGTACTCGACGAGATCCCATTGCTTTGCGTTTATCCGTCCTAAACATTTTTACTCATTCCCTTGTCAATTTTTTCGCCTGCTCAAATAAAAAAACTTCGCGTTTAAATTCAATGAATTCAATTTCGTGCCCATCAAATTTATTCATTCAGACAAAATTTCCATTTCGTACAAAGTCTCGTGAAAAAATTGTCGATCGTCGATCGGTCGTTTTCGACAAATTATTCATTCTCGTTTAATAGTTAATTAACATGATAGTTAATTATGGGGGTTTGTGGTGTTTTATGGGGGTTATGGGGGTTTTATGGGGGTTCTATGGTGTTTTATGGGGGTTTTATGGGGTTTCTGTCTAGAATCACTCCAACAAAATTAAAGAGAAGACGAAGTTGTACTCGCGATAATTTTGATGAGACAGAAAAATTGTTTCGATCACGAGAACTCGCGTTGATTATTTGTGAAGGAAAATTTGTTGCTGATGGTTTGAAATTTGTTTGGACAATCAGCATGATTCAGAGAACTCGGTAAAGTGCATTATCCAGCAGAATTTGAATCTAACATATGCAGCACAAAACATGTCGCGCGCGGGCATCAGATCTGGTTCGCTGCTTCTCACTCGGTCACGCTCCTCGCCCCGACGACCTCTCACTTTTTCTTTTCTTATTTCTCACTTTTTATCCTCTCTAGCTCTCTCTCTCTCTCTCTCTCTCTCTCTCTCTCTCTCTCTCTCTCTCTCTCTCTCTCTCTTTTTCTCTCTCTCTCTCTCACTCTCTCTCTCTCTCTCTCTCTCTCTCTCGTTCGCACACACCCACGATTCTTGTTCTTTCTCTATGCAGCCCTTGCAGTCAATGAACTCGACTCGGGTATCCGTGAAGGCACGGGATTCGAGGATCCTCTCCGTTATTCTCATCGAGAATCAAGCCCGAGGAATCAGCTATTCTTCGAATCCATTTTGTCCAAACAAAAACTCCGTTTCTCATTCAATCACATTTTCGTCTTTTTTTTTTTTTTTTCATCGCTATCTGAGATCGTTGCAAAAAAAAATCAGTTCAATTTTTAACGTCTTTTTTGGACAACATGGGAAAAAACAATCGATGCCAAAAAAAATGCTTCCCCTAAGTCGGAGAATTTTTTTTTTACTCCAATTAAAAATCACCCATTTAATTACGATAATTAAAACGAATGAAACTCGATCGTGAAGTTCAAAAGACTCGAAAACGTCTAGGCAGGTTTTGGCTTTTAGTGAACGATCGATTTTTTGGGCCCTGCAATCGAATAAATGGAAATAATTGGAACAAAAATGATAATAATTTTTACTGCAGCGACTAAATGAAAACTTCACTGAGAAAGGCACGTGGTTTTTTTTTTTTTTTTGTTCCTTTTTTGTCAGCACTCGGAGTTCGACCTCCCTGTGTTGATATTTTGTTGCTCATGCCACTCGAAGATGTTGGTACTCGTAGCCCAAGACGTTGCGGAGGTACCGAGTATGCGCTTTCGTCTCGTTTCGACAATTATTTCGTTCGGGACTCGGACGAGAGACTATCGCGGTCAAGGACAATTGGCACACTTTTCACAATTGTCTCTTGTTTACGGCATACATACGAATATGTCGTCATGTCCAGAGACTCGAGCTCTGACTCATATCTATTTTATTGTATAATTTTATAAACCATCTCGTGAGCAATTCAGTTTCCATCAATATCCTGTGTCGAGCACATTTTCACAAAGCTCGTTTTATCCTGAGACCAGAATTTCGGTAAATTTCAATTTGACGATTTTTATCTTTATTAGAAATTTCGTTTCCGGATGAAAAAAAAAATAATTATAATTATAAATAATAATTTTTTTGTCGACGAAATTAAAAAAAAAAAAATCGATGCCTGAAAGGCTTATGGGACACCCCATAAAAATCATCAAAATCTTATGGGACAACATGAATATTATTGAACTCTTATCGGACCCCATGAAAATGATCGAAATTTCATGGGACCCTATAAAAATGATCGAAATCTTATGGGACCCCATGATCAATGATCAAAATCCTATGGGACCCCATAAAACTTTGTGTTCCGTGTGGACGAACCTGTTTTTTCTGCGACGCTGAATATTCAACGAAGTTTCAAGAGCAATTATTGTTCGTGGTACTCGACACGTTGATTTAAACGATTCTTCCGGCTGTCGACTGCCGAGGCCGATGATGAACCGTATGGCAATGATGGCGATGACGACGCGATGACCACCGACACTTTTAGGTGTCACTCCTGCTCTCGTCGGTTCAAGGGTCACGGATACCCATCGTGATTCGCTCTCCCAATTACATTCGTCCTACACGAATATTAATATGTATTCATATTCGTCACTCTGACACAATTTTACGAATAAATATCAACTGTGAAAAATTTCGATCGTCCGGAAAAAAAAATTATATATTTAGTGCTTGCGATTTTTTTTTTTTTTCATGGTCAACTGGACATCGTTTTCATAAAAAATATTAAGGAAACGTGAATAAAGCAGCGAGTAGTATTTTTATTTTCTCGAATCTTAAAAATTTGGTAATTTTGATGAAATTTTGAATTTTGAGACTAAAAAAACGAAAAATTCGACTCTTTTCTGTTGGCTCTGGTAAATGTGGGAGAAATTTTTATTTTCTAAAATATTATAAATTTGACAACTTTTTCGAGTTTCTGAATTTTGAGATGCAGAAATTAAAAAATTCCCCTTTTTTTTGCTAGGCTGACCCACTTTGCCCTCCTCTTCCCTGTATTCGAAAGTATCAACTTTATTCTCCGAATAAAATTTGATTAAATGACGAGCTGACCGCCATGGCCTTCATGGGCTTGGAGGGTCCTTCGGTTCACGCCTCCACGAAATTCGTATCATTGCATATTATGATACATCTCATGTGGTGGAGTGGATTAAAAAAAAATTGCCCGATAAATTTCTCACAATGAAAAAATAACTGCAAACCGGTAATTCCCTTAAAAAAATAAACGAAAATTGCAACAAGAAATCCACAACGATCTTCCGAAAAAAAAATAATCATATTCACCAAAACATGAACCCTATAAATTCCCCATATATTCCCCATGAAAATTGAAATCTACAAACCCCATAGAAATAATTGAAAAATGCACTTCGTTGTTTCCACATTCTCTCCTAGCAAGTTTTTCCATGTCCTTCAAAATTGCAACGTTGGAATGCAATGGAATTCGTTTTTTTATTTGCCAAAGCCCATTACTTATGTTCACAATTAAATTGCGATTTCAAAACGATCGGTTTTTGGCCCAAAAAAATAAATCGCTTTGGAAAATTAGCAACATTGAAAAAATTAAACAAAAAATTCATATTTTTCGTTGCATTCCAACGTTGCAATATAAATTCCCTCCTCTGTTAAATTACCACCTTTGCGAAACTTTTCAATCGTTTCCTTAAGCGTGGACTACACACGTATGCAGCAAAGCATCACGAAAGCTTTGCTCTAAGTCGTTTGGGGTTAATGTCCTCGCTAGGTGAGCGAAAAACTGTTTGCACATTATGTTTTCTATGTACCGTCATGTACGCGCGTATGAATTTCTTTTCAATGAGACATCCATGGTCCATGCTCTTTGAATTATTAACCAAAACGTTTCAGACGAAAAAACAAAAGAAAAAAACACTTTCATGGATATTCGCTGCGTCTTAGTGACTTTTCCTGCATGTGTGTGTGTCTCAGGAGACTGTATGAATGAGACACGCGAAAAGAAAGTATTCACGAGCCTTTCGCAGTGTCTGGTGACCGACAACATTCGTATCTTCGTCGATCGATCACGATATTTTACCGAAATTTTCAAAAAATCATAAAAACGAATAAAAATTACAGTCTTTTGCGAAAATATGATTTTTTTCATCATTGGGCGATCATAATTCCTTAACTCCTCGAAATACTATGGGGTTTTTAAATTCCAATTTTTTCATATTTTTTTTTTTTTTTTGATATTTAGTTTTCGATTTATTTTATATTTTCGCTTCTTGATTTATGTTGAAAATTGATACTAAGTTCAAGGGCGACCTGCTCGATAGTCACGTGACTTTTGGATCGTGTAGTCTGAGCATAGATTGTCAATAAATAAGCAAATGTGCTTGTTTTGTTGCTTATTGTTGTTTTTGCTCGAAGTAATTTCCTCTATTACGTATGCATTTGGTTTCACGGATATATAACCTCCCGTGAGAATTGCTCACCTCATATCGTCAGGGGAACATGGATATGTATATATTAGCTAAAAATAAACTTCGCTCAAGTACACGCTCTCTCGTCATCGGTTGATTCGTCGATTGCATACGCCCAATTTGCATTTTATCGAGCTTCATTTTTTCAAACTGCAGAAAAAAATGTTATCGAGAAAAAAAATTAAGGTCATAAATTTAAACAATTGGAAAAAAAGAATTTTTTTCTTGTTTTCAATTTAAAAAAAAAAATGGGAAAAGTTTTGAAAAAAAAATGACAGATTTGGGAAATATTTTCATGAAATTTGGATGCCCGAAAAATGTGACATTTATATTTATTTTTATGTTTCTTTTTTTATTTATTTATTGAATTTGAACAATTTTTTTTCGCGTTTGAAATTTTTTATTAATTAAGGGACTAGGCGTGTTTTTTTGCCATTGAGTTTCACGAGAAATGTGAGACGGGAGAAAAATTGCAGCGGAGAATTCTGAAGATTCTGCGTCGAAAAATGTGAAAACGAAGTTTATTGAGTAATTAGTCGAATTTTCACTCTCCCGCGTTCGTAAAAGCTCGGACAAGAGTCGCTTGTTCCGCCGCGACGAAAACGTCGCTCCGTTTATCTCGAAATGAAATATGTTCAAGTGAGATTATTTAGCCATTCGTAAAAACTGATCCGGTGGTGATTAGTCCTCGGAGGATTTTGTTACAGCTCGATAAGAAAACGCTGATCCAAGATTCTCGATTAAGTGCTTATTACGAGAACAATGAGCCTTCGTTTTAACGAAGCAACGTCAGTTCATCGAAGATCGAGATACTCGTTCCAGCTCATACCTTTTTCAATAAACTTCTGGGAACGTTCACTAAAAACCAAAAATTCAAAATCAATTAAAAAAAATTAATTAATTTATTTATTTAATCGCGTTTTCTTCAAAATCATCGATCCACGACATTCGGCATTATTTTTTCGAAATAATAAAAAGCAGCTCCTCCGAGTTCATTGAATCATCAGAAAATTTATATATTTTTTTTTCGAAATTTTTCATTCTCATTCGATTTTTGTCCCAGTTTTTTGTTATTGTTTCGTTGTGATCGATTCGACACTGTGCCACGTGCGATCTCTTTGAATCCACGATCGATGCGATGAAGACTCAACCGGTGAACATTTTTTGGCCTCAATCGAGAAAATTTTCATTTTTTTTTTTCAAATATTTTCATTTTTATTTATTCGTATTCGTGCGATCGGTTTAAATCGAAGATAAATTTGATTAAAGAGCCAGGACAGGAGCAGATAAATACGATTGGCAAAAAGAGGCAGTGGCTGGAGCTCGTAATGCGCGTAGCTGAGAGACTGAGAATCAAAATAGAATCGTTCCTGCTAATAATAGAGTCGTTCGGCTGATGAGAGCCACACATCGATGTGAAGAGAGAGAGAGAGAGAGAGAGAGCGCCGCACACATGTGGGCGCCAAGCTCGCACGCTCGCATGCACTCAACACACTTTTTCAATTGTCCTGCTCCCAGCCGATCGATAATTCGCTCATTCTTTTGTATCCTCGCCATACCATCCCGATCCATCCATAAAACACCAACAACAACGCCTAAACTTGACGAGCTCTGTTCACAACATCCCACGCTTTTTCAAGAGCACTCACTCTCGATCCAGATAGGCCGATCGCAGATTAGGTCACGACTAATTGTCAGGAAAAACTCGAACAAAAAAACAAACGCTGGGACGATTAGTCCCGCGCGATAAAATCGATAAAATGAAGATAAAAAAAAAACATAACGAACACTCGACGAAAAACTCGATAAGTTTTCAATTTGACAATAAAAATTGTCGTGATCGTGGGTAAAGCGACAGAATGCTCGGAAATATCGACTCTGCAACTCTCCATAATTTCTCAATTGTTTTTTGTCGAAGGAAAATGAATTTCGTATTTTTCGTAAATTTTTTTATTGCCAAAATAAAAAATTTCAAATCCTTTGAAAAAATGATAAAAAAATTATAAAAAAAAAAACTGAGGTCTTAGACGAGGAATTCGTTAAGTTATGAATTTTCCAACGAGAATTATGATTTTTTTTATTATTTAGCAACGAAATGTGAATTTTTGGAAAAAAATTAAGTTACGAGTTTTTTTGTAAACTTTTAATGGAATATTCAAAATTCAAGGTCGTTTGCTGATACTATTAGTTGATTAAAATTGGTTCACGAGCTGTCAAGTGGAAGAAAAAATGATTATTGAAAAGCAATAAAAAATGGGGCTACGAAAATTATTCTCATTATACGTTTCGTCGAAGATAAAAAAAAATTGACCATAAGATTGAATCTAATTTCGTTGAGACGAGAAACGTAAGAAAAAGAAAAAAGAAAAACAATGCAAGGACTGGTCGCGTGCTCCGAGTGTTTAGAACGACTAAGCAGGGCAAACGAAATTCCAACTCGACAAGAAATGCTATCACGAAATATTTTCTTTCTTTTTTTTTTTCACACACGAAAATTTGAATATTTCATTCTAAATTCGTTATATTAAAATCAGAATATAAAAAAACTCCACGTTGTTTTCTTTTCTTGACAAAAACGTCTCGACCCATTGGCAAAAATTTAAAAAAATACGAAATGGAAATTTTTTTTTTCGAATTATCATCAAATGAGTCGAAAAATTTATAAAATTTTTGATTAATAACGAAAATCCATGGTAGTCACGAATCCGCAATGTTGAAGTCACGCGTGCTTCACGGAACTAACAAAAAAATAACGTGGGTGGGGTTTTTATTGTATACAGACAATATGAAAAAAAAAAAAACGTCTAGAGCCGCCACAGCATCGAGCAAACTGTCGGATAGTGGTGCTGTAGGGTATCGATTACACGGCGACTCCCTGGAGCCGCCACGTGAATTCATTTGTCTGCTTACGTTCCACATCGAACAAGTGACACTAACAAAATCAAATTTTTTATCAATAATAAATAATCCCATACCGAGATTCGTGAATTTATAGAGAAATGAAAAATTGCACACGAAGAAAAGCCAAATTTTGGGAATAAATGAATAAGAAAATAAATAATAAAAATCTTTACGATATTTTTTTATCGTCTCATCGTGAATTTTTTTTGGAAATTTCGAATTCAAATCCAAAAATGATGACGACTTAAAAAATTGACGCAGCATAAAAAATACGAAAAAGAAAATTTCATAAAAATTGAAAATTTTTTTTCTTTCCAGTTTTGTTCGAGAATTTTGAATTGAAACGATGAAACGATTGAAATTTTTTTGCTGGTGCCTGTGACAATTGACGTAACTAAAAAATATGTTTCTTCCATTTGCGAGACGAAAAAATGCGGCCGAGTGCACGGATTTTTTTTGGCTCGATCCTCAACCTTTTTTTTACGGATCAGGAACGAGTACAAAAAATTCGAGCTTGCCTGGAGTATGGATGAAAAATGTCCGATTTTTCTAGCCTATCCCCGTGTGTATATCGGAGCGTCACACGAAAAAGAAACATCAAGAGACAGAGTTCTCTCACCCCTTGACATCGTGCCAGACCGCACGGCGCCCCCTATTCTCGTCTATATATTACGTTAAAAAGCACGCGTCTAGCGTGCCGCTATAGCCATGAGCTCTCTTCGATCCATACACCTCGCATTCGTGCCTAGTTCCTCGCTAAAAGCATCAGGCAAATCGCTCACACGAACGAGTCGTTCCAGGCTGTAGAAACGCTCTGGGGGATGAAAAAATGGAAGAAAAAATCTTATGTGTTTGGAGGGCACTGCTGTAGTTGAAAAAAAATTATCAAACATTCCTAGACACACTCGGGTCTGAGGGACCCACGAAAACTGCAAGTTTTCGTGTTTTTTTTTATTTCAAAGCTCATAACTTTTTATTAAGCAAATTCTCTCGACTGATAATTGTTCCTATTTATTAGTTGGATTCTGGCGTATCGATTTCACTACAATTAAACTCTTTTTGATGCATTTCTTACTGAGATACAAGCGATCAAAGTTGCCGATCCAACGGACCGAGTGTAACTGAGTAAATCACGACATTTTTTTTTTTTTTATCCACGAAACTACTCTCCGAGCATCTTTTTCGCCTTAACTGTGCACAGAGATTACTTTTTTTCTGTTCGATTACAATAATACGGTGCACCAGCTCTCGTACACGGAAAAATTCCTTTGATCCTATCTGTCGTTGAATTATCGTATCGTCACTTTTTCTCCTTGAACCACTTAACCATATTACGGCATTATTACCAACCGTTGCCGAGACGATGACAAGACGAATGTTTATGTGCATAGAGGATGTGCTCCAAGTCGCTCTTAGAATTAAAACTCGCAAAATAATGACGTTCCGGATTTTTTATAAAAAAAAGAGACTCAATTTAACTAGAAACCGGGAAAAAAATCCAATTTTTCGCAAATATATAAATTTTTGCAGTTTCGTCTAATAATATTTTTTCATTCATAAGGTTGAAACTCGAAAAATAATGGCATACTAGATTTTGAAATGGAAAAAAAAACCGAAAGAAATTTTTTTGAGCAGAAATTCAAAGTTTTCATAAATTTACGAAAATCGAATTTGCTTTTGTGAAATTTGTCCATTTCTAACATTCAAACTCGACGAAAATAACGATATTCCAGATTTTTCTTAAAAAGCGGTTGAGGGAATTTTTTCAAGAAAAACAAAAAAAAATTTGTTTAAATTTTCGAAATTTTTAGTTTTTTCTCGTGGAATTTTTCATTTAGCATCATAAGGAGCCAAAATGCACTTTGGGACACCCTATATAAAGAAATGACACGAACGTTTGGTCTACGCTCTCTTTTCTCGTGTTTGTCACTCTCGAATGACAGAACTAGTCTCCTCCTCTCTCCCTGGAGCTCCGCTGATTCCATATGCAATCGTGCACCACGTCTCGTTAATGCGCCTCTGTATCTTTTTATTGGCTTTGCTCTCGTGAGCTTAAAAATAGGAATTACGTTGCTCAAAATGTCTGGAGAAATCGGTGTTAATGTTTGGCCTACTTGTGTCATTCCAGGGCTTATCCAAACGATTATCTTTCATTTTATTCATCGCTCTTTATTTTTATACATTTTTTATATATTTCTTATACATTTTTTTATCAATCGATTTCGTTTGATTGCAGAGCGATCCTAGCACCGCTTTCCTCAGGGCTGCGAGAGCTGGACAGTTGGAAAAAGTTCTGGAGTACCTCGAGTCCGGTGTGGATATAAACGCTTCGAACGCGGTGAGTATTTTTTTTTTTTTTTTTTTTTTTTTTTTTTTTTTTTTTTTTTTTTTTTTTTTTTTTTTTTTTTTTTTTTTTTTTTTTTTTTTTTTTTTTTTTTTTTTT
This sequence comes from Campopleginae sp. 14b, assembly GCA_030522525.1. NCBI lineage: Eukaryota > Metazoa > Arthropoda > Insecta > Hymenoptera > Ichneumonidae > Campopleginae sp. 14b. The sequence goes on from JAPYYS010001409.1 coordinate 26,015, forward strand.
TTTACTCCAAACAGCAAAAAGTAATAAATCGTTGAAATTTTGTTGTAATTCTGATGAATAAAAAAATCATTTATTCTAGAACGGTTTGAACGCTTTACATCTCGCGGCCAAGGACGGTCATTTAGAGATCGTGAGAGAACTGTTGACACGCGGAGCTATCGTTGACGCTGCCACGAAAAAGGGAAACACTGCTTTACACATCGCCTCTCTTGGTTAGTATTTCGGATGCTTCTCGGTCAGATTTCCTACGACGTACACGATCAAGATTTTTTCATAATTTTGTGGTCCAAATTCGATTTTATTTTTAGATTAAAATTAAATTTAAGAAAAAATTAATAATCAAGAAAATGTACCGAATTTTCATGTTTTCAGGAGAGTTGCATTTTTTGTTCGAAACTGAAATTGTTTTTGTACTGAAATGTTTAATTAATCGGAATTTTCTATGAACGTTTTTTCTTTTTATTCTCCCAGCTGGACAAGAAGAGGTTGTGCAATTATTGGTGCAGCGAGGAGCATCGGTAAATGCACAGTCACAAAATGGATTCACTCCTTTGTATATGGCAGCCCAGGAAAATCATGATTCCGTCGTTAAATTCTTGCTCAGCAAAGGGGCCAACCAGACTCTCGCTACTGAGGTTCGTTCCTTTTTATTTCTACATCGAATTTTGCCCAATTCGTTGCTCTATCAATTTTTCCAAACGAGCAAATCGATCCTCAGACGAAAGACAAAGAATATGATGAAAACTGAAAAATTATCATTACTGAATACAAAAAATGACTAATCTGGGGCTCGATAAATTTTTATCCTGAAAAATCAATTATAATGGCAAAAAAATAAACAAATATTCGGTCTCAGAATTTTATTCAACTTTTCTAGAAATTAAACCTCTAAAATAGCTTGATGCTAATTTATCAGGATTTTTGAAAAATATTTAATACGATTTTTCAAAAATTATTGAATTTAATGAGAAAAAAAGGAAAAAAAATCGCACTCTTCGTAGGATTTTCAATGTAATTTTGTTGCACGATAAAAAAAGCGAATTTTCTAAAATAAATAAAAAAAATAATGCACTTAATTGCTTTGGAGTGAATTTAATGAATTAATTCTGAAAAAATCGATACAGGATGGCTTCACTCCGTTGGCAGTTGCGATGCAACAAGGTCACGACAAGGTTGTTGCCGTTCTTCTCGAAAACGACACGCGCGGTAAAGTACGACTTCCGGCGCTTCACATCGCCGCGAAAAAGGACGACTGCAAAGCTGCTGCTTTGCTTTTACAAGTGAGAAAAGTTTTTTTTTTTTTTTTTTTTTTTTTTTTTTTTTTTTTTTTTTTTTTTTTTTTTTACTTTTTTTTTTTTTCCTTTTTTTTTTTTTTTTTTTTTTCGTATAACTATTATAATTTCTATATATAATTTTATTTTACATTGCCGCTCATTACGGCAACGATCGAATAGCTTCCCTGCTCTACGACAAAGGAGCGGACGTCAATTTCGCTGCGAAGGTGAAAAAAAAAAAAAAAATTAGAAAAAACCGATTTTTTTTCGTCCATTTTCCCGGCTCGTGGACACACTGGGTTAATTACACACAGAGACCATTTTGTCCGCCCGTCATCACGTGAGCGTCGGTCAATGTTTATTTTTAATAAATTAGAAAAATATAAAATTGAATCGTTTTTTTAAATGAGCGGTGAATATTTTTTCAAACACGACGATTGGCCCGAAGTGTGGGTCTCTATGACCCAGTGTCTCCAGCCGAGTATTCATGAAAAATTAAACTCTTGATTATCGCTGAAAAATGATTATTTCATGATCCAGCACAACATCACACCCATGCACGTGGCAGCGAAATGGGGAAAAATCAAAATGGTCAATCTCTTGATGAGCAAAGGCGCCAATATTGCAGCGAAAACGAGAGACGGACTGACCCCGCTCCATTGTGCAGCGAGGGCAGGTCATCACGAAGTTGTTGACATACTCATCGAAAAAGGAGCACCAATCGGTTCAAAAACCAAAGTAAATTTTTCGACGAGCTTCAAATCTCGTATTTCTTTTATTTTTCAAATATTCTACAAAATTTCTTTGTTTTTTTTTTTGCATTTTTTTAATCGAAATTTCATATTTTTTTCATTCTTTTACCAAAATTTTTTTTTTTTTTTTTCATTTCTTTTAAAATTTTGAAAAAATGAAATTAAAAAATGAAATAATGAAATACGAAATACGAAATAATATCTTGTTGTGGTTTTCTTGCAGAACGGTCTCGCACCCTTACACATGGCCTCGCAAGGCGATCACGTCGATGCCGCAAGAATTTTGCTCTATCATCGTGCCCCGGTTGACGAAGTGACGGTCGATTATTTGACCGCTCTGCACGTTGCTGCGCACTGCGGACACGTTCGTGTAGCAAAACTTTTGCTCGACCGATCTGCCGATCCAAACGCCAGAGCTCTCAACGGCTTTACGCCTCTTCACATTGCCTGCAAAAAAAATAGAATCAAAGTAGTCGAGTTGTTGCTTAAGCACAAAGCGAGCATCGAGGCTACCACCGAGGTGAGATTTATAAACAAATAAAATGAAAAAAAAAAAAAAAACACCGATTAACCAGCAGTTTCCAACGCCTCAGTTTTTTCATCGAATAATTATAAATAATAACAACAAAAAATAGAACAAAAACGATGCATCCGCAAAAAAATTTTTCAATATTGAAAAATTATCCACATGAAAATTCCGAATTCACGATTTTTACGAATTTTTATGTTTTTCTTTGCTCAACCACAAAATTTTTTAGTTTTCTATACAAAAAAATCGAAAACCAAAAAATAATGGACATAGTAATTCCAAATTCGTGATTTGTATGATTTTGTCATTTACTCAGCCACGGGATTCTTTGGTTTCCTATACCAAAGAATCGACAGCTATAAAATTATACATATGGAAATTTCGAATTGGCGATTTTTTTCAAATTTTTACCATCCACCGACGATTTTTGCATCTGAAATGATTTTTTTTCTCTCTACAGTCTGGACTGACGCCTCTGCACGTTGCTAGCTTCATGGGTTGCATGAACATCGTTATTTATTTATTGCAAAACGAAGCCAGCCCCGACATACCGACCGTGCGAGGAGAAACGCCGCTTCATCTCGCTGCCAGAGCCAATCAGACGGATATCATAAGGATACTCTTGAGGAACGGCGCACAGGTCGACGCCAGAGCGAGAGTAAGTTCTTTCCTTTTTTTTTTTGTATTTTTTTGTTTTTTAAATTTTTATTCGTATTTTTTATATTTTTTTTTTTACATTTATTTGTATTTTTTGTGTTTTTTTTTAAATTTTTATTTGAATTTTTCGTTTTTTTTCTAAATATTTTTATTTATATTTTGGCGAGCGAGATATTTTGAGCTCGAAATTGATCGGAGGCTCTGGGAATCAAAAATACACGATTGATGTTCGATAATCAAGTGTTTTGTGGTGGTGAATTTTAGGAAGAACAGACGCCACTTCACGTCGCCTCGCGTCTGGGCAATGTCGACATCGTGATGCTGCTTCGCCAACACGGGGCCGACGTCGATGCCACCACGAAAGATTTATACACGCCTCTTCACATCGCCGCTAAGGAGGGTCAGGAAGAGGTAGAGAAAAACAAGTTTCTGCTGTTTTTTCTTTCGTTTTTTTTGTTCACGTCGAATGGAAAAGTTCAATCGTTCCTGGTGACGATGAGAAAGCCACAAAATTGTCATGTGTCCGGAAGACTAGAGACGAAAAATCCACCGTTGGGTTTTGGGTCGCGAGGTTGATGGTTGAAATTTTCTTTTCTATTTGTTTTCTACGACTTTTTGCTCATTTTTTTAATAAAAATCGAGGGTCGCTCCAATTTACTGGAGAATTTTGAATATTTTGTATTGAAATTACAAATTTTATTGGAAAATTGACAAAAAAAGGGAAAACAATTGGATCAAAGAAAAATCGGACTCCTTTACATTTTTGGTCAATTTTGACGCCCTGAATATTTATTTTTCCTCGGGAAAATAAAATTTCGAAACGCCACGAAAAAATTCGTCCCAGAATCATAAAAATTGACATTTTTCGCGTCGACCATTGTACCAGGCACAAGTTCATCCCTCACGTTTGGAATCTGACATTTCTTGGTCCTTACACCGAATCATTTTATTTTTTCTCGTTGCAGGTCGCATCTGTTTTACTAGAAAACGGCGCTTCGCTTACCGCGACAACTAAAAAGGGCTTTACGCCTCTCCATCTCGCTGCCAAGTACGGCAACATGAACGTCGCCAGGCTTCTACTCCAAAAGAACGCCCCGGTCGACGCTCAAGGAAAGGTAAACAGTTTTACATCCTCGAGACAATTTGAAAAAATTCAAATAAAAAAAAAAAAATAGAAAACGTTTTCCGAGCCATTCGGTTCCCCTGCGCCCAGGCAGATATCCCCAGCTCGCTAAAACCCGGAAAATTCTTTTCAGAATGGAGTCACACCTCTCCACGTAGCATCCCATTACGATCACCAAAACGTCGCTTTGCTTCTGCTCGACAAGGGCGCATCGCCGCACGCGATGGCCAAAAACGGTCATACGCCTCTCCACATTGCGGCCCGTAAAAATCAGGTAAAAAAACTGCCACCAAAGAATCTCACGTGATTAAAATTGTCACGAGGATTCGCCTCGAATCTCGAAATAACAAAAAATAATCCACGTCATGATGAATTTTTCATAGAATTATCGCATTTTCAAAAATTAATCAGTTTTCTCTTCACAATTTTTTCTACAGATGGACATTGCAACGACGTTGCTGGAATACGGAGCAAAAGCGAACGCAGAATCGAAGGCCGGATTCACTCCGCTTCATCTCAGCTCGCAAGAAGGTCACACTGACATGTCGACCCTCCTGATCGAACACAAAGCCGACACCAATCACAAGGCCAAGGTAGATGAACACGATTCACCAACTGGATCAGCCAAAAAAAACCAATAAAAAAACGTCGATAAAAAAAAAAGAAAAAAATTGGACAAACGACAAAATTTAGATTTTTGTTGTTTAACGTTAATTAATCTTAACCTTTCCCGGATTATATGAGTCCTTATGGGTCCTTTTCGTCCTGCTACTCATATCTCACGTATTTAGAGATAAAAAAATCTGAAAAAATGCTGGAAAGCTCTCCATTGATTTTAAGTCCGACAATTAATACGATCGTTGCACTTTTTGTTTTTAAGTAAAACGTTTTGAAAACCAACATTTTCGAAAACGCGTTGTGGCACTCGGGTCAAAAAGACCCTTGCGATTCGCGGACGGTTAAAAAAATAGGGCACAAACACAATACCTACGAATGTACATAAAAAAATCGATAAAATTGGATCGATAAAATGTCGAAAATTGAACTTGGACACGGGAATTTATAAAAAAATGAAAATCTTGAGCGTTCAACATCAAAATTGACAATTGTTCGTGTCGTTTTTGCAGAACGGACTGACGCCGCTTCATCTGTGCGCACAAGAAGACAAATTCAACGTCGCAGCGATTCTCGTCAAAAATGGGGCTCACGTCGATGCCAAGACGAAGGTGAGTGCGATTGTTTTCTCACTCTTCCAATATATTTAGCGTCTCATTAGCGAGGCTCATGATTGAATTGTTCTTGACAGCTCGTACTGGCTATTGTTCCCTACGGCTGGAGAAAAAATCAGTTTTAGTTGGCATTTTCGCTTCGAGGCTCAAAGTCGGGCCATTTTTTTTTTTTTTTTCTCGTTCTTAAAATTATTTTTACCCAAAATTGAAACTTTTCTTTTTGTTTTTTGGGACCCAGGCCGGCTACACACCTTTGCACGTCGCCTCTCATTTTGGCCAAGTCGCCATGGTCCGGTTCCTTCTCAGAGCAGGCGCCGGCGTTGACAGCAGCACCGGAGCCGGCTACACGCCTCTTCATCAGGCTGCTCAACAGGGCCATACTCTCGTCATTAATTTGCTTCTCGAGAGCAAAGCGGATCCCAATGCCATCACCAACGTAAATTAAACTTTATTCCTTATTATTCAAAATTAAAATCCTCATTTTTTCGATTCGAACGAAAGACTGAAACAAAAAATTCTCTTTTTTTGTCGAAATTTTCGAGCTCCTGGTGCAACATTTTGGAATAAATAATTTTTAATCGATTTTTTATAAATTGACGAATGACTCGCCATCAATAATGTAAATTAAATAATTTTTCTTTTATCTTAAAAAATCAAAATTTTCATTTTTTGGATTCGAACAAAAGGCTTAAAAAAAGTTTTTTTTTTTTCGGAATTTTCGAGTTGCTGATGCGATATTTTGGACAAACTAATTTTTGGTTGATTTTGTTTAAATTGATGAACGGTTCGCTATGAAGAATGTAAATTGAACAATTTTTCGAAATCATTCAAAATTGGAAAGCAAAATTTTTAGATTTTTGAAATGTACTCAAAATTTTCGAGCATTTAGTGAAAAATTTTGAAAAAAAAATTTTGTTTTTTTTTCTCATTTCGTGATTTTTATAATTTTATTTTTTAGAATGGACAAACGGCTTTCGCGATAGCACAAAAATTGGGATATATCAGTGTAGTGGAGACTCTTAAAGTTGTTACGGAGACGATTATCACGACAACGCACACGGTGACGATCGAGGAGAAGTATCGAGTCCAAGCACCGGAATCGATGCAGGAAACCTTCATGAGCGACAGCGAGGACGAAGGTGGTAAGTCTTTCCTTTATTTATTCATTTTCCTTCAATATTTATTGTCCATTTTTGTACAAACGAGTGATTTTTGACTAATATATCATCGATCTTTCTAGATGTCTCCATCCGATTGTTCTCTATGAAGTAAAATTTCTATTTACCTGGAGACGTAATTAAAAATTTGTGTCAAAATCTCATTTTTTTCTTGCGGACAAAAAATTCGATGATAAATCAAAGAATTTTATTCTTGGGCTCTGCCACGAATTATTCATTACGTTTCCGTTCAATTTATCCCCCGTTATTTATTTTCATTTCTCCGTTACCGTACGAATTTTATTTTCTAACGATTTTTCAAATTTTCAAATTTTTTTCAACCCTAACAAGAAATTCTTACAGTGAGAGCATGCAGAATCCTTTCTAACAGCATGAGCCGAAACAGGAAACCAAAAGTTTGTTCCTTCAACCCTTCGTCGACACATATCGTGGCCCTGGGTCAATTTGACCCGCTGAATTATTTTTTCTAAGCAAAAAGACGCCAAAAACAATTCGGAGAATGATTTGAAAAAAATTACAGAAATCTCGACTTTTGAAAATTGAGCAAGTCACTGTGGGGTCAAATTGACCCAGTGTGTCTTTGGTGGGTTTATAACAATGATTTCAAGTGATTTTTCATCCAATAAAGACAGAATTTCAGTCCGGGTCAATTTGACCCAGTTTGTCTATGGAGGGTTATTAACAATATATTCAATTGATATGTTTTTCCAATCGAACCTCCACGATTTACCCAACGATTATGCGCATCGTCGAGGAAACCCGATGCCGATTGCTGAGTTCGGGTCAATTTGACCCGACGACCCTCTTAGCCGATCTACGATTTTTCAAATTTGATTTAATTGAGCGCTCGCACGAAGCTTCTGTTTCGAGAAAACAAACGGAGGAAATTAGCGTTAGATATTATTTTGAATGTCGATAGATTAGTCCGCGATCCGTCCGCCATGCGTTTGCGGGTTTTTTTGTTTGCTTGTCTCGTCTCGATTCTTTCGTATCGTTACTTTTGTTTCTCTCGAATTTTGAAATTATTTTTCGTTTCGCTGAAGCATGCGTTTTTCTTTAGCGAAAGCATTTTGTTCTATTTTTTTCGATTTTCTCTTCGGGCTCATCGCAGTCGGATGGAAATCATTGGATATTTAAGGGTCGTAGTTTCTTCTTCGTCTTACAAGGAAATTCGACCATTCGAACAAAGCGAAAACGATCATTCAAACCGGAAAAAATGATTTTCCTTTTTTTTTTAATTTTTAATTGAAAAGTCCGTCTCTTCGGAGTCGGGAGAATTATTTTTTTGAATTTTTCACTGAACCCAAGCCCAAGAACCATAAACTCAGATATTTAAAACTCTCAGCCAAATTTTTCAATTTTTTTTTTGTTGTCGTTTTAATACGAAATTTTATTTCCCATACATTGGCAAATCACTTTCCTCACCAAAGAGCATCGTTTCGCGAAGTACGAATCCAGTTGGTTTCGCTTGAAAGAAAATTTCGAATAATTGGCAATTTATTCGATTTATTTCCAAAAAATGACAATGGCGTGTACAATTTTTCGTTGGCGAGCCTTCTGCACCGAAAGATCGAAACGTCACGACTCGCTATTTGGAAAAAAGAATCTAATGAATAGTCAGTTATCGATAAACCCGAAGCATAAATCGACATTTTAGGGAACTTTGGAAAAAGAATTCATTTCTCACGTAAAATGATAAAAACCTTGTATACTGGATGAGCGTACTAATACGTAGGTGGTGATGAGATCGGCATGGCGACCATGAATGTCTATGGACAACCGCCACACGCGCAACACGTGTACCTCCCTTCCTACTACCAGGGCCAAATGACCTACACTCGTAAGTTCTGTCTCAGCTGTGTCACTTCGCTATCATTGTCTCTTTCTCTCCTTTCTCTCTCTCTCTCTCTCTCTCTTTCTTTCTCTGTCAATGTTCCTGTCGTTGACCTTTCCCTTCGATTGTGTATGATTCCCATGTTCATTGTATTTTTGGTCTGTCATGTTCGCTGTCACACGTTAATCACATACATCAAGTATACTCGGCATTGCTTTCGTACGTTGCGAAAAAAAAAAACAAAGACACTGTATAGTCGTCGCTCACACACGAAGACGATTCGAATTTCTGAAAAACCGTTACTGGTAATAACCTTGAGATGCCCTTGACTTTGATGGGTAATTTTTACCGTTAGGAGTGAATATTGTCGGAAACTCAAGGTCATGTATCGTTTCTTTTCTGTAACGGTCATTTTTTTTCTTACTGCGTGTAGTTCACCATCGTGAAAATACGTTGGAATTTTTTCAGATCCGGAAAAAGCTTCGAAAGATTTTTCGGTGATTTTTTAGGGCGAAAATGTTTTTTTCACTTTTTTTGAATGATCTGCGATGTTTCCTTTGGGAATGGCGGAATTTGGGGATTCTTGAGTCTCTGATTGGACGAGATTCGAGGCTTTCGAAGACTTTTCTGACTCGAAGTCACGTTTTGGAAATTAGGGAGACAGGTACGGTGAAAAAAACGAAATTTTTAGGGCGTCAATGAATGGAGACACTCTGAGACGCAGAGGTCCCCGAACTGTTTGAACTCGGAGGAATTGGAGCAAGTTTTGTAACGTTGGCCCAGTGTCCAGCTCAGGGAAACCCCCGCGGCACAGTTTACTTATAGCTTAGCCACGACCTTCGCTCTCTCCCTCTCTCTCTCTTTCTTTTTGCGGTGAGATGCAAAGAAAATGAGCGCGTAAGGCTTGATAGAAGAAAAAGGACTCTCCGCACCGCGGCGAGTATTTCTCATCACGTGCCAAAAGATTGGGAGAAAAGTGTCTCGATGCTTCGCGGGGCGTGCTCCAACTCGGAAAGCGTGAAATGAACACGTGTTATTTCCTTCGCTACATCTTGCACTTTTGTTTTACGTCTTTCTCTGCGTTTTGTATTTTTTAATCGCTTTTTTACTTTATCTCGTCCGAGCGCACTCGGGCGTACATTTCACTCGTTTAAAACTCTTTTTTTCCCCCTCGCGCGATCTTGTTTGAGCTATCGAGGCCGCTACCGGCAATTAATCCTATCTCCATGCTGAAAAAATGTCTTACAATGGCCGACATTGTTGCCTCCTGTAGGCACATACACACACTAGTTGCTCGCTCGTAACGAGTGCACTTGAGGCTCGGCCCTCGGCCTCTCCTCCCTACCCCGCGCCATCTTTTTCTCTCTCCGTCTCTCACACTCGCTGATCGTTCTTTTTCCTATGTACCTGTTACGCAATGTCGCGGGTGGCGTGCAACGCACCACAAGCCAATTTTCTTGTGTTGCCTTCCATGCCGCGGTGAGCCCGAACGCGCGGGATTCTTATTTTCCGTTAGTACGTAGAGAGTCGTGTGTCTTATTCCTTTAGTTCGACACGCGCTCCCTGGCGCGCTGCCAAAATCGAACTCTACCGGCCCCGAAATACACTAATTTATGTAACGACGTTCAAGTCAGTTATTTGAATGATCGGCACTTCGACAGTCTACCGATAAACTCCGAGGTGCTGGACAAATGTCAAGCAAATAAAAAATCGTCAATATACTTTTTTTTTCGTGAGTGCAGTTTCGACCAATCGATCGACAACGTGTTAACATTTCCTTCATTTTTCCCACCCAAAAACTTCGCGCTCACCGGCTAACCATAAATATCTACGCGCAACCACAAAAAAATGACACACGCTCGTTCGCGAGCTTGACTATCGCTCAAATATGCACATCCATGTACATATGTTTGTTTATTTCAATATATAAATATAGCCTATCGAGGTATTTACGTTTCTTTACTCGCTTCAATGTATTTTTCTTGGTTATTCGGTCTCTGCGTACCGCATAGATGAAGCGATACACAGTGGGGAGTCGTGTGTGAGAGATTCTATTATAAAATTGGTGCTTCATTGGAGTGAGGTCACACATTTTCTAGACTCGAGAACGATCGCTCTCGCGGTGTGTATCAATCTTCGGAAAACCAGTCGCTGTTCCTCGCCGTTCGGGAACAAAAACAATCGCGCGCATCGCGACGACTTTCCGAACACACCGCAAGTTCTTCGATCTTATTTTTTTCTCTACCGCAGTGATTTATTGTTTTTTTTTTTTTATGTCAGTGTTGGGAAAAGCTTTTGTCACTTTTACAAAAAGCCTTTCGGACTATCTTCTTTCTTGTTTTTCTATTCCGTCACCAACAACGCCGTGTGCATCGCGCGGTAATCATCGTCGCTGACGATCCAAGACACATGGTGGCCTCGGGCTAATGCGCAAATTGTTTAATCGTCACGAGACATCGAAACGACAATTGACGCTTTTTTCACAAACACTGCGAAACATTATTTATTAGAAACGAGGATATTTAACGCTTCTCACTATGGCCAAGGACAAGGCGAAGGACAAAACGAAAAGCAAGAGGATGGCATGCTGCGGATGCGCTCGCAACAGGAACAGCGACATTTTTTGTAAATAATACACTCTTTTTTATTTTTACGAGCAAACGAAATTGTTTCGATATTTTTAAAAATTGGAAATAATTCTATTGTTTTTGAAATAATTGAGCTTAGGGCTTTCGGGGGTCGGCGCCCGAAACTTTTGTTTCTACTCGCCGGTCACAGCTCCAGAAATTTTATCAGTTAATATGCGACAATGGGGTGACGCATAAAAGTCGAATGACCTTGAATTTCGAGCAATTTTTCGTAGCGCCCAATGAGAATTCACATGCAAAAAATTTATTTCCCAAATTTCTCTAAAATGCAATTTATCAATAAATTCTCCCGTGAGATTAGCGCCTTAATCGGCGAATCGTTCAAGTATCCAGAGACTCGATAGAATCCAGAGAAATGTACGAAGCGCATGAAAAAAAATTGAGGGGCTTTCGTGATCGCGGAGTTTGATTGCGTCCTTGATGAGTTATCGTCCTTAATGACTGATAGCTAATCCGGGAGGTGGCCGAGGAACAAGTAGGGCGTGGCAAACGTGGAGCGAATAGCACTAGAAACGTATGCGTCAGTGGTTAGAAAGTTGCCGTACGTTATCCTCCGATCCTGCTCTTTTCACCGAACCGCAGAAGCGATTAGAAATCTTTAATTAATGAATATCTCACGAACGGTGCGTAGGAGATGAAAATTGCTGGGGACTTTTCTCTTCCAAATGACCCAAACAACCCAGATCCATTCTTTATGGGAATCACTTTTTGGACACCCTATATATGATTTTTTCCTATACGCATTTTCTGGCGATCCGCTCATTTGCACATCGATTTTTTCATACGAATGTTATCGTCACGTGATCGGTGAACGAAAACTAAACAGAATAAAACATTCTATTCTTCCACGACGTACCAGACGCTGACGAGCATGTAAAACCCCTTGAAAAACCTCGTAACCCTGAACGAAAAACAAATAAAAGGGGAAAAAGATGGTTAATGAGGTAATTCAATTTGTAAACACAATGAACTTCCTGCGTGCGTTTTGCAACGCATCTGTAATTCGATTACATCATGCTCTCCGGGATATGTGGAGCGTCATCGTTAAAACGCATGAAGGAAGTGATTGGTATTCATATCGTATAACTAGGTCAGGTAGAGCCGAGCCTGCAGCCGCGATACATGTGAATGGTCCATTTAATACATCGCGAAACTGTATTAGTGCCTGTAAGAGAGAACAAGCAAGAGAAAGAGAGACGAAGAAACCGCGCGAAAGAAGGGAGAATGAGAGAGAGCGCGAGAGAGACCACGACTCACGTAGATAAGAGCCAAGGAATTACCGCATTTAACCCTCCACAACTGTCAATGAACGGAGCCTGAATTTATCGAGCCAATTACACTCGATTAAACATTTTTTTTCATCGTCTTCTCTCCCTTTTTTTTGCCAAGCCTTTACGCAACGAAATTATTCACCATCGCCACTTTGACGTTTCTCCTCGATATTCCCACACTCTCCTAACTCAATCTCAAATATAGAATCTCGCCAATCTTAAGAATTACCGTCTTACGAATTCAAAGACGATGCTACACCGAGAAAAAGTAACCATCACGATATGGCGAATTTCGACGACCTTCCCTCTTTATAGGTCAGCCGGGAACACATGAATTTTACTACCAGTCATCAACTATTCTCGTCTATGACGCTCCCCCCTCCCCCTGCCCCTACACACACATTATCCCGTACCGAATCGTCTCGCGGATAACTCAATTCCACCTCATTGTATTCCATTACGGTTTTCCTCATTTTTTTCTCTCGCACCCTCCCTCCGTGTCGATTTTTTACTGATTTCGAGCACTGAAATGAAAATTTTGTTGGAAAAAATCGATATTTTGTCGGACACGTTCGACTAAACGTTTTTTTTTTTTCATCACAAAAATGTATGACTTTGAACCTTGCAACGTTGATATTCAACGAAAACTGCTGTTTCATTTATTATTTATCGAATTTTGAAAATTATGGAAATTTTTTGTGTTTATTTAGTTTTTGGGCCCAGACCGAGTATTGGAAAATAACTACGAGCTCTGCTCAAGGAAAAAAACAGAATTTAGTGGCATTTTAACGATGCCAACTTCAACGTGATAAAAATTTTATCATCGCAGCGCGAAATATTGAAGAAAGTTTCTCCGGAAATCAAATTTTTGTCATCTCAATCGAAAATTTCGAAAAATATTGTCAAAAATGTTGAAACGATCAAAAAATATTTAATTCACGGATTTCAAAAAAATATTGACGTTTTTTGGCAAAATTTCATTTTTCAGTGACGATAATTTTGTTGTAACAACTAGCGTAAGAAATCAAAACGTCCCGCACAAATCCTCACAAACGTAACTGGCTCGAGCTTCCTCGATAAATAGAATTAAAAAGAAACCTTCTCGAAGCAAAAAAAGATTCTCATTTCGAGCACCACTCGAAAACCATCAGGAACGTGCTGCCCACTCGGTAATTATATATATATATAAAAAAGGTTTACCTATCGTTCGGTTGAATTTCCCAAGAATCAAACTTGAAGAATCCGAGGCGTGGGTTTTGAATTCGTGGGTCAATTGTTCATCACCGACACAGTCCTCGATGATCCTTGGATGGAATTTAGAAACGAAAAGCCGCTGTTCACGCCCTCGTGTGGGTTTCCCTAACGATTTTTTTTTCCATTATAATCGAGAATTTCGAGTTAAATCAGTCGATTGGAAATATCGCGATCTCGAGTAAACGTTTTTACTTGACATCGTCATTGTTTCTCTTCGGGCTAATGTCTCAGCAGTGACGTAAATCGATAGAAACGAGCTGCACACATTGACGATCTATAAAAACAGTCAAGCTTTGGGGAAATGTTTATCCTGACGAATTTATAACGACAGGAAATAGTTGAACATAAATTGCCAAAATACTCTCGATCATATGGGTCAAAGCTGACGTCGAGTTTTCCCAGATGGAACTTGGCTCGCTACTGGAAATGGACACAAAAAAAATAAACCTTTCTAAATCCCCGAGAGCACAGAATTCGAGGCAACACAAATCCCCTCATCTCCGATTCTCAATTCTTATCCATACAGACCTCGAAAATCTAAACTCGATTACATTCCATTTGCAAGAAAATTCGTGAGATTTTCGAAGCGAACAACTTTTGCGAGAAAAAAATCTTCACATCGATTCCAAACACTCCACGGTCGCTTCAAGGTCAATCAACTCGATTCTCACACTCCTCTACTCGAGTTGCGTGACAATAACAACTCTAGAATAAAAAAAACAAACGAAAACAGGATAAAAATTCTCATGAACCAGAAATACTGAATTTTTTACTTCAAAAACGATTTGAAAAATGGACCAAAATCGAATTCAGTGAATATGACGTCACATGATCGAAATAATATTTTATAAAATCAGGGCAGAGCAGTGGCCTAGGGGATGGGGGCTCGTAAAAACCCGAAAGGGTCTTCAATCGAAGATGAATAAAAAAAAAAAACATTTTATAAAATCCACAAATGCGTTAAAAAAAAAACCATCATTCAGTAGAAAATTCGCTTCATATGTCTCGACACTCGATTAAAATTCACACGTTCGTAAATCACCTCGTCCGAAACTCATTTGCGCTTCGTTTTTCAGCTTTATTTTACTTTACACACTCACACACATTCACACGATAAACATCGTTAGAAATTCTTAGTCAATTTTTATTTTGCAGTATTTGCACAGTTCGCTATTCACCAAGATCATCAATCAACTCATCTCCCAAGTATCTTGTGTACAGTCACGACCAAAACGAATGGCACACGCTCATTTCTATTCAAGTCCTCGAAAAGTGTGACCGCAATGTCATTTTTTTAAATGTGATCGAGAGAATGAAAATATATACTCATTACAGAATAAAAACCGCGGATGACCTTGAACGTTGGTCGATATTTACCATGCAGAATGTGTACATTTTCATGAAAAAGTTGTTATTTTTTTTTTTTTTTATATGGGAGAAATGTCAGATTCTGCCGAGTAAAAATCGACTAATGTTCAAGGTCATCCCCTGTTTATATTCTGTGCTGGCGGCTCTTCTACGGAATAAGTTGCGAAAAAATGATTTTGTTCCACTCGTTTTGGAGCTGACGGTAAAAAATAATAAAAATCGTACATAAATGTATAAATTAGTGGATTTCTCGTATTTACTGTATTTATAAAAAAAATGTGAATACAGACAAATGTATTTTGTAGGCTCAGTGTTGATTGTAAAAAAGAAAGAAATGAAAAATGAAATGAAAGACTGATCGCGAGACGCTTACCGAATCTCGAGGTCTGTCGATCCCTCGAATGATCGTTCGTTTGGCTGACAGTGATTTTCTTTTCATAGGCGAAGATCCGATGCTCAGCGACCAACAGCAATACCGCTACATGACTGTTGATGACATGAAGTCCATGGGGGATGATTCAATGAGGGTCAACGTCACCGACGACGAAAGAGATAATCGACATTCTGGTAGGATTTTCCATTGATTCGTTAAAAAATAATTCAAAAACTCTTCGAAAAATGGGAAGTGATAAAAATGGGGTCAATTTGACCCAAGTGTGTACTTCAACTTAAACATTTTTTTTTCTCGATTTTTTTCAATTCCCCGGGTCTTCTATGAGGCTCACAGGCTTGAACCATGGGCCAATTTGACCCAGTGTGTACTTGAACATTTTTTTTTTTCACGTTCTGCGTCCAAGTGTCATTAAAAAAAATTCATTATTGGCTGATTGTTTTGGAATTGCAGCGACTACCGTTACCGAACTGATTACCAAGGAAAATTATCATCGAACGAGCGCGGGCAACTTGAAGCCCGACAACGTCGATATAAACAGGCATCCCGTCCACGTCGGGTATGTACACACATGTACAAATCATTCGTACTACGCACAATCGCATTTCGAATCACAACTGATGGTTGATTTTTTTGATAACTCAGTCATGCAACGATAAATCGTTAATTTGGAGTGGAATTTTTGAAAAATGCATTGGCAACAAATCGAAAATGATATCCTCGTTTCTCTTCAACGGACGATCACATTTATTTTGGAGCCATTAATGACGATGTAAAAACGCACGCGATGGAACGATCCGGGGATCGTTCGATCTTTTGTTTTTATTATTTGTTTTCTTGTAAATAATGGGATAGCTAACTCGGAAACAATAATGTTGTGTATTATAGATTGATATGGTGTGCGTGTGTCGAGTGCCTGCCTCGAAAACATTTATTTTTATTGCTAACGTCTGTTTTTTAAATTCAACAATTTTTAAGGGGAAAAAGTTTAATACGAATATCAAAGTCATTCTGAGCAACTATTGAAAAAGTTTCCATTGATTTTTATTTCCTTTTGGTAGAATGGAGATTTTGGTTGCTCGGGGATCGATGATCACGAGGAGGAATGAATACAGAAATCCGGCATGTCACGAGAATCTCTTTATTTTTTAATTTACTTTTCTAACTCTGTAACCTATTTGCACAGTTTACACAAAAATGATTGGAAGAGAAAGAGTGGAAGTGAGAGAGAGAGCAAGCGAGCGAGAGGGAGAGAGAGAGAGGAAAAAAATTGCCTGAGAATTTGAAGATAATCATGGAAACAGCAAGAGGGTGTGTCATGACCTAATTAATTTATCAATAACGATGCTCTCGTAGATTTGAACTCTCGCTAAATTCATTCACGTTTGATCGCTGATACCTCGTGCAAGTGTGGAGTACGAGTACCGGTGCTTAAACGTCTATTGAATGAATATAAACACTATTAACGGATGCGCATATATAGTTTGTCCGAAAAGTCACACCCAAAAAATGATGGATCACGTAGATCGTGTGATTCCGAAGAGAAAAGTCCTCATCCATTTTGCTCGCCGAAGCGTCGTTCATGAAATAAAAAAGGAATTACGTTTTTCTCGTAAACGGTGCTCCGGGGACAAAAATCTATAAGGACTTTCCTCTTCAGAATCATGCCCCTCATCCGTTCCCCCAATTTTTCACCATCACTTTTCGGACACCCCATATATCACCCTCCGCATATACGTGTATTAGAAGCGTCAAGCGTTTCATTTAGAATACTAATGAGCGTTGACCAAGATTGGCATTGAGCTTAGCTCGATATACCTATGAGATTTCGTTCAGTCAGTCTCATTCAATGGCTACGAACGACTACTCTATTCATTCGATCCACTACTACGAACGACCGAGGAGGAAGTAATAATACAATTTAGTTCAAGTAATTCTCACGATAATCTATATTTTTTAAAAATCGCACAACGTCATTGACGGTACTCTAATATTTCAAGTCTTCCACACGCAATAATTAGTACTATCGCGGATTCATTGTTTTCTTTGAATTGTTTTTTTCCAATCCGGCGTTTGAAAATCTGGGAAGAACGTAAAATATTAACAATTTAAATTTTTCCGTTCAACATACTTTTTCTTCTGTTCCAATCACGATTCCATAAGCACTTTCATCTTTAAAGAAAAACGAATAATTGAAAAGAGAAATAAAATCGTTTAATTCATTCATTCTTCGTAATGTCACTTCACTCGCCTTCACTGCTGTACGACTCAGTAGCGCCTGTAGTTTATTAGATTGATCAACCACGCCGGGGGAGAATAAGAGTCGCCTGTTATTGCACGTGTGTGCGTATATATTTATATACATAAACGGTATATGAATAAATAAATTATATTAATATAAATATATACAAAACACTTACGAACGCATGCAGCACGGTTTAGAACTGTCTTTATCGTTTTTTTTTTATTTTCACTATCAAGTATTTTTTCCTCATTTCTTCCGATAATATTAAACGCAGTTCTGTTCCGAAATTAGAGCGTCAATAGAGTCCTTAAATTCGTCGCTGGCTGCCCTTGGTATCGTATCAAAAGGACAAGGAATGTGGAGGGACAGGTACACTATTAATTACCCTTTTAATATTCACTATTTGTATTATAAATTTTAACACTTTCGGCCACTGTCATCAAAATTTTCAAGTCTTCTATCCAATTCTTGTCTGTTCCAAATTCAAATAACAATGAAAATGAAGGTTGAAGAAAAACTTTGTTCAAGTTCGAAACAAAAAATATCTCAGGAGAGGAAAAAATGGTAAAAGTTTGATTTTCACGAGGCTCTTGCCTTTTTCTCTCGTGCTCGATGGAATCTCTCCATATTTTTTCAATCGAAATTTCATCCGAAATTTCGAACCTTTCTTTTGCCAGAAAATTTCTCATTCCATTATGTCGCTTAGTGATTTTTTTAATCTAGTGGCTGCCTTATGTGGCTTTGTATTTGGAACAATAGTCTCAGGTTGGTTCTCGTTGTTTGCACACTAGGCTTTTGTGGATCCTCATATATATGTATACTTTTCAATACATATATATATATATATATAAACAAATCACCTCGATCTCGTACAGTGTGAGTGAAATGCTGCACCACAATAAATCTCTTCTATAATACATGATTATTATTGTTTTCTCGTATTCGTGTAAATAGAAACAAAAGAAAACAAAACTGAACAACGACAAATGAAACAAACGGATTAAGACGTTGAGAGATTTGCGAAAGAATCGATTTAGACGGAGTCTCCGGAACAACGAGTGTATAGCGTAAAGAAAAATTCAGTTAATCTTGTTGCGCAGGAGGAACGAACGATTATCGAAATTGTCAGAAACTATTGGCCAATCAGTATCGTCGCGATTTTTCATTTCGGTATATGTACATATCGTCATACGACACACTATTCCACACTTACGAAACAAATATAAATATACTAACGCGTACTTTATTTTGTTTCCGATTTTTTCTGTTATTTTATTTGCGCTACTCGCAGAATTCCATCGTGGAGAAAGTAAGTGAACTTCTTCTCGTCAATTTAACATTCTGCCTTTATTTTATGTTCATCTTCAAATTATTATCCTTTTTTTTTATCATTCTTATTATTTTTTTATATAAGTGTCTGTGTCGAACTAGATTTCGAAGCGTCACCTTCTTTGCTCGCCAGCACCCGTATACAGGGTGTCCTTAAAGCCATCTTCAATAATTGGACAGATCGTTAGATTTTGGCGTTCCGATGACAAAAGTCCTAAGGCATTTTTCTCTCCGACACTCCGTTAAGGAGATACTCACGATTCAATGATGATTACGTGGTTTCTCGTTAATGGTGCGTCGGAGAGCAATTCCGATAAGGACTTTTCTTCTCGAAATCGCACCATCTACTTCACCACGAAATTTCGGGTGTCACTTTTCGGACACCCTGTATATATATGTACACACCTATATCTATATATTCCATATCGTAGTGGCTGAACTACGCTGCTATATTAGAAATTCGTAGTACTCGATAAAATGTCAGTGAATACATCGAGCGATTACGTCATAAACGTTCTAATTACGAACATCCGATGTCGCAATGTATTCACAATGCGTTCGTAGACAATGAGCACACAATTAGTTTTTAGTTTGAGGCTAATCAATACTTAGGTAGCTTTTATTTTCCATTGACCAGAGAGAACGAAAATCGATAAATCAGCATCAGAGAATGCAATCAAAGGATCTCCTTAAATTTGTTAAAATATCACAAAATTCGAGCGCATCCCACGATTCCATCACAATCTCATTATTTTTCGATTTTCATTCTCTCCGTGTGGTTTATCTTGGATGAATTGTCGTAAATTGTTGGAACGAATCGTGACGAATTACGTTTTATGGCCAACGATAAATCAACCAAGCCTTATTTTCGTTGCTTCAACTTTGATTTAGCTCAATGTTGCGGCACCGCCCATCAACTCATCAAATTTCATTGTCAACCATTCCTCGGATCAACAATATAAAAATATTGGTTTTTCATCGAAAAACAAATTTTTCATCAAAACACAGATTTTTCATCCAATTTTCTTCATCAATTACCTCGATTATTTCACACCACACGATTGTCAACTAAAACTAAAGAAGAAACTAGCGCACCGCACCCTATCGAATTTTCAACCATGCACCAATCATTTCGACTCTTTATTTTCTTCACTCGTTAACTTTTCGAATCTCTGCTTCTCGAGGATGCAAAAGGTGCAACGAAAAACGTCTAATCCGATAAAAATTATTTTCGGGGATCAAAGTCTCTCGGAAAATTGTACACTCGGACGTTTTATTATTTTTCGACAAACATGCACCTCAGCATAGACGCCATTTTTGTCACATGTAACGCAATTGCAATCGGCCGATCCTCCATACAAACGCACAAGTGTATGGGAAGGCACATTTCCAATGTGTAATTAATTGTTTTTTTTTGTTTTTTTTTTCAAGCTATTTCATGTAAATTGGCCTCTCGAACAATTCTGCATTTTTTTGTAAATCATTGATCATTTTATTTTTCGTAATTTCCTCGTTTTTCGATCGCATCGATCGTACGAACGATTCTCTTACGTTGCGTATACTTTTATTCATTTTCCTCAAGCCCTTCTTTCGTGCATCCGAGGAAATGCACATGGGAATAGTTGTGAGCAAGTTATGGCGGTCCTGGCAGAATTTTCTGGGAAAAATCGATCGTCTTTTGGCTGTTTTTCTTATTTTATGCTTAAAATAATAATGAAATTAAAAAAACAATTCAAAACCTTAAGAAAATCCTGTGCAAAGAATTTTTCATTCTATCGCAGTGAGCGCATCGCTAAAACTTGCTCGATCGAAAAATCATCAACGATTTCGACATTTTCTGACTTTGCTTCTCGCGCAGCTTTTTGGTTTCGTTCCTGGTCGATGCTCGCGGAGGAGCCATGCGTGGCTGTCGACACAGCGGCGTCCGCGTTATTGTTCCACCGAGAAAAGCCGCAATGCCAATGCGAGTCACTTGCCGATATCTCAAAAGGGACAAACTCACTAATCCTCCGCCTCTTATGGAGGGCGAAGCATTGGCCAGCAGGATCCTCGAACTTGGTCCAGTTGGAGCTAAATTCTTGGGGTAAGTTTGCCAATGAAAATTTTCAGTTTATTCATTAAAAAAGTGTCAACAAAAATTCAACGAATTTTCACACGTATCCAATGAATTTTCCTCGAGAAGAAATTCGTTTAATTTCACTATAAAAATCTTCCAACTTTATCCAAACCCTGCGACTCGTTTTCCAGACCAGTAATTATCGAAGTACCACATTTTGCTTCCCTGCGAGGAAAGGAAAGAGAAATCGTCATTCTGCGATCCGACAACGGAGAAACTTGGCGCGAGCACACTTTGGAAGCCAGCGAGGAGGCTGTCCAGGACGTGTTAAACGAGAGCTTTGAAGGAGAAGGTGCCGATTCAATTTTTTTACATTTTTTAAAAATTTATCAAAATAATATTTCCAAAGATCTGCATAAATTTTCTTTTTCGTAAATCTCCACATCGTGATTAATAAAAAAAAACAACAAAGAGACGATTCCCGTGCGTCGAAAAAAAAAAAAAAAACAACAACAACAACAAAACAAAAAAAAAAAACTAATCTTAAAAAAATTAAATCTTACCCAACAAAAACAACACTACTCCAAAAATTAAAA